>JAQGBM010000108.1:0-18048 GCA_034698405.1 Symphylella vulgaris | reverse complement strand
AATTTGATTTGTCGTCATTTCAAAACAAACCGGAATGAAATCGGAGAAAAATGAGGGCGTAATCTTTAAAATACGAATCACACCGTATTTTAAAGAGCATCTGGGGGCGCATGACCGGGCGCCACAAAGAGGGGGCGCTTTTCTGTGGAAAAGCGCACCCCTAAAATTTAACTTTTAACTTGATTTCTGAAAAAATTTTCGCCTCCGGCTGTCCCAATTTCACAAAAACTACCCAGTTTCACCAAATTTACTAAAATAAACTGTTTAAAAAGTTAATTTTGCAAAAAAAAATTCGCCTTCGGCGGTACATGGGGGGTTCTCGCTCCACTATTTTTGGAAGATAGATCGCCCTCCCCCCAACAGCAGACCTTAAAAACCGCGCCTGCTGAAAAGCGGCCTTAATGGAGGGGGGGAGGGGGCGCACACTAATTTTTTGCGGGGGGGGGCGCAAGGTTAGGTTGTTACGCCACTGAATTTTGCGTCTCATTTTCAAATTATTCGAAAAAATGTGTTTTCGTAAAAACTTGTCAATTTCGTTTATTTTGTAATAAAACTTTCTTTATTTTTAGGCTTTTACTCGAGCTGTCAATTCTGTGTTATATAATTTTCTATCAGCTCACACCTCTATTTTTTTTCTTACAATTTTAAATCATTTAGCTTTATAATAATTACAGCTCTTCGTCCGAAACATACATACATATAAAAATTAACTAATTTAAATCTTTAGGTACATTTGCTCTCAAATAACCAAATTATTACGATATTAATTCTGAGCATCATAGCTCAAACAACTGTATACCCTATCCGGCCTTAGCGGCGCGAAATTCAAAATACAAAATTTTATAATCTTTATCAACATTCTTTCCCCCAAAGTGAGTTGTCTTACTCACTTTAATTATTTATATCCAACTTACATATTTTAGTCGCAGGTCGTACAAATACACCAAAACTAGTCTTAACCTCGACTACTCTGACTTGCCCGTCCCTGCCTGGGAAAACCTTAGTTATTAACCCTTTCGGCCATACATTTCTGGGCATCTTATCATCAACGATAATAACTAAATCGCCCACCTGTAAATTATGGGACCTGTTATGCCACTTTGACCTATTTACCAGCGTAGGGACATATTCCTTCATCCATCTCATCCAAAATTTATCAGCGTACCACTGAGAGGTCCGCCACTGTTTTTTCGACAACTTGTCGAATTCTACGAATTCACCAGGTAATCTCTTACCGTTAGAGGTACCAAGCAAAAAATGATTCGGTGTAATACTCTCGGGATCGTTTGGATCATCTGAAACATGAGTGAGAGGCCGACTATTAATGATATTTTCAACTGCAACCAATAGAGTTTCCAGAACCTCTTGCTTCGGGGCTTGATCTTTTAGGATCACTTTTAAGACCCTTTTAATTGATCCAATTAATCTCTCCCAGCTTCCCCCCATATGGGGAGATGCAGGAGGTATAAATTTCCATGTTATCCCTCTCACTGAAAGAGTTGCAGTTATCTTCTCCTGGTTCATTTCTTTAAGGGCTCTTTTTAATTCCTCGTCTGCACCTCTCAAGTTCGTCCCATTGTCAGACCACAATTCAGTCATGGTTCCTCTTCGGTCACACATTCTACTGATAGCATTAATCGCAGAGTCCGTCGTAAGTGACGAAGCCAACTCAATATGTATAGCTCTAGTGGACATACAAGTAAATATCACTCCATAACGCTTTTCACGGCGACGACCAATCGTAACGAATATCGGACCGAAGTAATCCATCCCGACCTTAACGAATGGACGAACTTGCCTCTCAACTCTTGATTCTGGCAATGATCCCATTATCGGTGGCACCGGTCGTGCCTTTAGTATCTTACAGGCTTTGCACTGTCGAATAATTCGCTTGACGGTGTTTCGAGCTCTTAGAATCCAGTACGACTGTCGTAACTCATTTATAACCGTCTCTTGACCCTGATGACCAAATCGTTCGTGATGATAAGTTATCAATAATTCTGTAAGTCGATGATCAGGACTTAATATCGCTGGTTTTCTGGTATTCGCCTCCAAATTCATGGCCCTATCCAATCTACCTTGTAGTCTCATTATACCGTCATCATCTAATTTCGGATTAAGAGGGAACAATCTACTTCTCTTATTGACTTCGCCTGTTTGCTGTAGTGATCGTATATCTTCAGAAAAAGATTCTTCTTGGGACTTTCTCAACCATAGGTTTTCGGCAAACTTTATTTCCTCTAGCGTGAGTTCACCAGCAAAGGCCTTTGGTTCACCAGTCTTAGGCAATTCTTTCCTGAACTTCGCTTCTCTATTTCTGACATATCGTATAACCCAGGCTGTAGTACGAATTAATTTCAACCATGATGAAAAACGATCTATTTCGGGCAAACATTCGGTAGGTTTCTTGCTTGATATAACCCCTACATATTCCTTTCTGACTTCATTTGCTTCTTGCTCGTCATCCAAGTCTTTATCACATTTCTTTTCTAGTGGCCATTCAGTTTCCGGTAAGTACAGGAATTCTGGTCCCATTATCCATCGTTCACATTCTCTCGGGCTTCGAACACTTCTTGTGGCGTCATCAGCAACATTGTCTTTCGTAGGAACCCATCGCCATTGTGACACCTCTGTGGTCTCAAGAATCTCTCCTATGCGCAGGGAAACAAACTGTTTATACTTTCTGGCATCAGACCTAATCCAACGTAACACAGTCTGTGAATCAGTCCACAGGTACGTTCTTTGAATGTCGAATTCATGCTCTTTCTTTATGAACGAGCATAATCTACTTCCTATCAATGCAGCTTGAAGTTCGAGTCTAGGAATTGACATTGGTTTCAGAGGAGCAACTCTCGACTTTCCCATTATAATCATACAATGAACTTGATCTTCGATTATCGTCCTTAGATAACCTACTGCTACATAACTCTGCTCGCTTGCATCGGTAAAGATATGAAGTTCTCTTTCGGAATCAGTAGAAGCTCCATAAGCGTAACATCTCGGAATACGTAAATCTCCAATGTCTTTAATTTCTTTCACCCACATCTTCCATTTAACAAAGAGTTCTTCGGTGATTTCATCATCCCATCCCAACCCCGATCTCCATATGGCTTGCAGTAATATTTTTCCACGCGTGATGAATGGTGTAATCAATCCAAGGGGGTCGTAAATAGACATTAATTTCTTTAATACTTCTCTCTTGGTAGGTCTCTCAGTATCCAATTCTTTTCGGTCCAATCTCTCTACGCTGCAGACATACGATAATGAATCTTCGATTGGACTCCAACTCAAACCTAGAACCTTCTCATTGAAAATTTTCTTAAACTCGTTCTGTCCACAGTCTGACCTATCTTCCTTTGGCACCTTATCCAAGGCTTCTCTCGAATTACTACTCCAATTTCTCATGTGAAAACCGCCCTTTTCGTGGATAGTGGATATTTGTTCTATCAATTCGCATGCTTCTTCTGAGGTATCCACACTAAATAAACAGTCGTCCATGTAGTGATGGTGTGTAATAATTCTTGTTGCCTTAGGATATACATCTTGCAGATCCTCAGCATTCTTATTTCGTATCTCTTGTGCAATAAATGGACTACACGTAGCTCCAAATATCAGTACATTCATCATATATTCTTTAGGTTCTCCAGATTTCGCCCATAAGAATCTCAAAGCATTTCTGTCTTCTGGACAAATACGAATTTGCAAAAACATTTCTGCAATATCTCCACAGAATGCGATATCTTTAGATCTGAATCCAAACAGGACTCCTGGTAACGACGCCAAAAGATCAGGACCCGTAAGTAGATAGTCGTTTAGGGATTTGTCTTGTGTCTTTGCTGCCGCATCGAACACGATACGTACCTTCTTATTTGGTTTATTTTTATTTACCACACCGAAATGTGGCAAATACCAAATTTTCTTATGTTTTCCGCTCTCTTCAGGTATCAATTCTTGGCAGTAACCTTTTCTTTCGTAGTCCAGTATCTGTCTTTCGTAATAATCAGCATATTCTTTGTCCCTCGTAAACTTTCTTTGCAGCGTCTTCAGTCTGCTGAGGGCCGTCTGTCTGCTGTCTACTGTCTCAGAGCTGTCCTTTCTCCATGGAAGGCTAATTTCCCAATGATTTTCTCTATCCCTTCGGGCCGTCTCGTTAACAATCTTTCTCGCCCTTTTTATTTCTTCGGATTCTAGTGGTTTCTCTGGGATCTTAATTCCGATAATGTCGATCTTGAAACTGTCTTTCACCGCCTGATGAATCTCACTGTCTATCTGGCTAATATTAAGTATCGTCACATCAGTTCGGTTTTCGTACTTACTAGTTTGACCATGGAGCATCCACCCCAGACTTGTCCTCGAGGCCATCGGACCGTTCTTTCCTACTCCCACTGTTTGTCCACTAACAAGAAGTTCACAATTATCTTGCCCAATAAGCAATGTCGGTCTGACATTACAGTACGAGGTGACCTCAATTCCTTCCAAATATGGCCATAATTTCTTTGCGTATTTAAAGCTGACAGATTGTTGTCGAAGTTTAAGGTCTTTTATTACCCGGACATCCTTCAAGTCGAACTCTTTACTGGTACTTGTCTTACCCTTAATTCTCAGATTAACTCGCTGTGCTGTAACCTCTTGTTTCATGCTGTCGTTGGTCCAGTGCATTATTAATTTTTCTGTAGTTCCCGTCGCTCCGATTCTATCTGCGATCGACTCGCTCAACAACGTAACTGTCGACCCATCATCTAGGAGTGCATACGTATCTATAGATCCTTTAGGCCCCATAAGAGTAACAGGAATTACTTTCAGTAATACACTTTGGAATTTAGGAGTCACAGGCGAGGCAATAGACGTAACCACTTCTACTCGGCTTGCTGGCGTTTTCGACTTGTGAAGGAGTTTATTGTGTCGTCCAGGGCAATTTTCAATTCCGCACCTTTCCTTTTTCTTACAGCTTTCAATTCTGTGACCAGGCTTCAAACACACGAAGCAAAGTCGATTCTTCGTTATAAACTGCCATCTCTGATCTATGGTCTTGTCTTTAAATGTAGGGCAGATAGTTAGGGCATGACTTTCATTACATACCTTACAATTTGACGATGCTTCGCTTGTTTTTGGCGACTCAGTTGCGACCAGTGTAGTTTGAGTCGATCGTTTTCTGTCGTTAGACCTGCTCACTCCTGCCCCAGATCTCCGCTGATCCTTCCACAGAGTACTATTCACCCGACTAGCAACAGCAGCCTGCTTCTTTATCCAATCTGAAAAATGACTAAGGTTTACAATATCATTATTCTCTACTACAACAGCCCCCCATTGCATTTTCAAATATGGGTTTAATTTCCCAACCAATTCCGTTAACAATTGGGGATTAGACATGTGACCCTCAAATTTTAAATTTTTCATAGTCGTGACTAGCCCCTGCACTTCTGTAGAAAAAACTATTAGTTCTTCTAAACTGTTCTCTCCTAACACTGCGTGTTTTTTAATTTTTTCGATCAGAGTTCCAATTATTTGATCGGGTCTTCCAAATCGTAGTTGTAGAGTCTCCATAATCATTTTCACATTCTCAGGTGCGGACATCATCGGCAGTACTGCATCCTTCGCTTTATCTTTCAATGCTTTCTGTAGGCGCATCAAGTTGTCAGTATCAGTGAATCTGCATAGCTCTGTCGAGCGATTGAACTGGTCTATAAAATGAGGCCAATCCTCTGGCTTTCCTGTGTAAACCGGCAGATCCTTGAATAATTTGTGTCTTGTATTCAAGGATATTTCTTCTCTGTTAACTGGTGGACCTTGAGAGTGACCAGTCTGTCTTAGTGCCCTTACTAAGGCGTCAGCTAGCCTATCTTCAGAATTATTATCTTGACTAGTTACTTGCGGTCGCTGACCCTGGAGTTCACCAGCCAACATCGTACTTTCTTGTCTTCTATAGGGCTCCGTAGTTATGTGTCCTCTACGAGGCTCCGTATTTTCTGAATATTCTAGGGGAACCGTACTTATGAATCTCTCACGAGGCTTCATACTTTGATGTCCCTTACTAGGCTCCGTAGTCTTGTAGCCTTCACTGTGCATCGTACTTTCATATCTTTCATATTGTCCCTTACTAGGCTCCGTAATATTATGACTAGTACGGGGCATTGTACTTTCGAATCTGTCATGTTCTTTACGAGGCTCCATATTCATGTAGCTTTCAGGGGGTATCATATTTTCGGGTGATTCATGGAGGCCCGCAGATTTATTTCCCAAAATATGGGAATCCATATTTAAATGTACCGGTAATCTACGGAACACTTTACTTTCGTAACTTTCTAAGGGCAATGACCTCTCATGGAATTCTGTGGCTGTAGCACTGGCAGTGTTTCTGTCGTGGGGTACCATATCTGCTACGACTTTACTGGAATTCATTCTATCATCAAGTTCTAAAGTACTACCTTCATGGTGTCCTCTAGCTCCCCTGGGCTCCAAAAATAGATGTCTATCAAGGGGCTCTGTTGTCTGGTACTCTTGCAAAAAAGGGCGTGTAGACGCACTATTTTCATAAAGCTGTCTTTCATTTCTATTTTGGGGAATTTCTTGCGGTACCTGATTATTTCTGCTTGTGCTTGGATCCCGCCTTTCAGTCGTATCACTCACTAAGCCTTGTCCTGTCTGGCCGTAATTTAGCCTAGGCCTAAGTGAAAAGTCTATCGGGTTCAAAACCTGGTTGAATCTAGTATCTGGGACCGGGTTGTACGAGTATCTAGTAGCTGGCCTTTCTGTCAAATAACCCGAAAAATCTACTGGGTTCTGTACCGGGTTATATCTAGCGTACGAGTTATCTATCGGCTTCTGGATCGAGTTGTATTTATCGTCTGTCAAATAACTCGAAAATCCAAGTGGATCTTGCACACTTCTAACATCTTTCGAATAACCCGAATAACCTGGAGCTTGTAAATTTCCAGCTTCTGTCGAATGACCAGAAACCCGCAGGTTACCGGCCGCCTCTGTCACGGTTTGTGTTTCTTTCAACCAATCTTGAATCACATCTTCCCTAGCATTTTCATCAGTTATTTCGATTTCTGGTTCATCTCCTGGTGAAAGATGCTGCGATTCATCATCTTCTTCGTCAATCATTGCCTGTTGAATTGCCAACTTTCTTTCGATCATCGCTTTTTCTTCCTCATATTTTCGTGCACTTAGCTGTACGAGAGCATTGACCGCTTCCATTTCGGCTTTCAGTCTTCGCTGCTTAGATGAAACAGTCGAACTTCTAGAGCTCTTATCTGACATGTTTCTAATAAATTTCTGTACAGTTTATCAATTTCTTACACGAAAAATAGTTTTGACGATTACGACAAACGGCAGTTTTCGTTTAGCCCAAGGTTTAGCCTACACGATTTTTAAGCCTAACGCAATTCTCGGCAAAATGTCAGTTTTTCTACACTCACCAAAGTCTAATAACCACCATAGTGCTGCGTAGATTCGCGTCGAAGGACCAATATTCTAAAAAACTTGTCAATTTCGTCTATTTGGTAATAAAACTTTCTTTATTTTAGGCTTTTTTCTCGAGCTGTCAAATCTGTGTTTTTTATTATTTTCTGTCCGATCACATCTCTACTTTTTTTCTTCTATTTTCTTACAATTGTAAATTATTTAGCTTTATAACAATTACAACTCTTCGTCCGAAACATACATACATATAAAAATTAACCAATTTAAATCTTTAGGTACATTTGCTCTCAAATAACAAAATTATTTTATATTAATTCTGAGCATCATAGCTCAAATAACTGTATTCCCTATCCGGCCTTAGCGGCGCGAAATTCAAAATTCAAAACTTTATAATCTCCATCAACATTCTTCCCCCCAAGTGAGTTGTCTTGCTCACTTTAATTTATATCCAACTTACATATCTTAGTCGCAGGTCGTACAAATACACCAAAACTAGTTTTAACCTCGACTACTCTGACTTGCCCGTCCCTGCCTGGGAAAACCTTAGTTATTAACCCTTTAGGCCATACATTTCTGGGCATCTTATCATCAGCGATAATAACTAAATCGCCCACCTGTAAATTAGGGGACCTGTTATGCCACTTTGATCTATTCACCAAAGTAGGGACATATTCCTTCATCCATCTCATCCAAAATTTATCAGCGTACCACTGAGAGGTCCGCCACTGCTTCTTCGACAACTTGTCGAATTCTACGAATTCACCAGGTAATCTCTTACCGTTAGAGGTACCAAGTAAAAAATGATTCGGTGTAATACTCTCGGGATCGTTTGGATCATCTGAAACATGAGTGAGAGGCCGACTATTAATGATATTTTCAACTGCAACCAATAGAGTTTCCAGAACCTCTTGCTTCGGGGCTTGATCTTTTAGGATCACTTTTAAGACCCTTTTAATTGATCCAATTAATCTCTCCCAGCTTCCCCCCATATGGGGAGATGCAGGAGGTATAAATTTCCATGTTATCCCTCTCACTGAAAGAGTTGCAGTTATCTTCTCCTGGTTCATTTCTTTAAGGGCTCTTTTTAATTCCTCGTCTGCACCTCTCAAGTTCGTCCCATTGTCAGACCACAATTCAGTCATGGTTCCTCTTCGGTCACACATTCTACTGATAGCATTAATCGCAGAGTCCGTCGTAAGTGACGAAGCCAACTCAATATGTATAGCTCTAGTGGACATACAAGTAAATATCACTCCATAACGCTTTTCACGGCGACGACCAATCGTAACGAATATCGGACCGAAGTAATCCATCCCGACCTTAACGAATGGACGAACTTGCCTCTCAACTCTTGATTCTGGCAATGATCCCATTATCGGTGGCACCGGTCGTGCCTTTAGTATCTTACAGGCTTTGCACTGTCGAATAATTCGCTTGACGGTGTTTCGAGCTCTTAGAATCCAGTACGACTGTCGTAACTCATTTATAACCGTCTCTTGACCCTGATGACCAAATCGTTCGTGATGATAAGTTATCAATAATTCTGTAAGTCGATGATCAGGACTTAATATCGCTGGTTTTCTGGTATTCGCCTCCAAATTCATGGCCCTATCCAATCTACCTTGTAGTCTCATTATACCGTCATCATCTAATTTCGGATTAAGAGGGAACAATCTACTTCTCTTATTGACTTCGCCTGTTTGCTGTAGTGATCGTATATCTTCAGAAAAAGATTCTTCTTGGGACTTTCTCAACCATAGGTTTTCGGCAAACTTTATTTCCTCTAGCGTGAGTTCACCAGCAAAGGCCTTTGGTTCACCAGTCTTAGGCAATTCTTTCCTGAACTTCGCTTCTCTATTTCTGACATATCGTATAACCCAGGCTGTAGTACGAATTAATTTCAACCATGATGAAAAACGATCTATTTCGGGCAAACATTCGGTAGGTTTCTTGCTTGATATAACCCCTACATATTCCTTTCTGACTTCATTTGCTTCTTGCTCGTCATCCAAGTCTTTATCACATTTCTTTTCTAGTGGCCATTCAGTTTCCGGTAAGTACAGGAATTCTGGTCCCATTATCCATCGTTCACATTCTCTCGGGCTTCGAACACTTCTTGTGGCGTCATCAGCAACATTGTCTTTCGTAGGAACCCATCGCCATTGTGACACCTCTGTGGTCTCAAGAATCTCTCCTATGCGCAGGGAAACAAACTGTTTATACTTTCTGGCATCAGACCTAATCCAACGTAACACAGTCTGTGAATCAGTCCACAGGTACGTTCTTTGAATGTCGAATTCATGCTCTTTCTTTATGAACGAGCATAATCTACTTCCTATCAATGCAGCTTGAAGTTCGAGTCTAGGAATTGACATTGGTTTCAGAGGAGCAACTCTCGACTTTCCCATTATAATCATACAATGAACTTGATCTTCGATTATCGTCCTTAGATAACCTACTGCTACATAACTCTGCTCGCTTGCATCGGTAAAGATATGAAGTTCTCTTTCGGAATCAGTAGAAGCTCCATAAGCGTAACATCTCGGAATACGTAAATCTCCAATGTCTTTAATTTCTTTCACCCACATCTTCCATTTAACAAAGAGTTCTTCGGTGATTTCATCATCCCATCCCAACCCCGATCTCCATATGGCTTGCAGTAATATTTTTCCACGCGTGATGAATGGTGTAATCAATCCAAGGGGGTCGTAAATAGACATTAATTTCTTTAATACTTCTCTCTTGGTAGGTCTCTCAGTATCCAATTCTTTTCGGTCCAATCTCTCTACGCTGCAGACATACGATAATGAATCTTCGATTGGACTCCAACTCAAACCTAGAACCTTCTCATTGAAAATTTTCTTAAACTCGTTCTGTCCACAGTCTGACCTATCTTCCTTTGGCACCTTATCCAAGGCTTCTCTCGAATTACTACTCCAATTTCTCATGTGAAAACCGCCCTTTTCGTGGATAGTGGATATTTGTTCTATCAATTCGCATGCTTCTTCTGAGGTATCCACACTAAATAAACAGTCGTCCATGTAGTGATGGTGTGTAATAATTCTTGTTGCCTTAGGATATACATCTTGCAGATCCTCAGCATTCTTATTTCGTATCTCTTGTGCAATAAATGGACTACACGTAGCTCCAAATATCAGTACATTCATCATATATTCTTTAGGTTCTCCAGATTTCGCCCATAAGAATCTCAAAGCATTTCTGTCTTCTGGACAAATACGAATTTGCAAAAACATTTCTGCAATATCTCCACAGAATGCGATATCTTTAGATCTGAATCCAAACAGGACTCCTGGTAACGACGCCAAAAGATCAGGACCCGTAAGTAGATAGTCGTTTAGGGATTTGTCTTGTGTCTTTGCTGCCGCATCGAACACGATACGTACCTTCTTATTTGGTTTATTTTTATTTACCACACCGAAATGTGGCAAATACCAAATTTTCTTATGTTTTCCGCTCTCTTCAGGTATCAATTCTTGGCAGTAACCTTTTCTTTCGTAGTCCAGTATCTGTCTTTCGTAATAATCAGCATATTCTTTGTCCCTCGTAAACTTTCTTTGCAGCGTCTTCAGTCTGCTGAGGGCCGTCTGTCTGCTGTCTACTGTCTCAGAGCTGTCCTTTCTCCATGGAAGGCTAATTTCCCAATGATTTTCTCTATCCCTTCGGGCCGTCTCGTTAACAATCTTTCTCGCCCTTTTTATTTCTTCGGATTCTAGTGGTTTCTCTGGGATCTTAATTCCGATAATGTCGATCTTGAAACTGTCTTTCACCGCCTGATGAATCTCACTGTCTATCTGGCTAATATTAAGTATCGTCACATCAGTTCGGTTTTCGTACTTACTAGTTTGACCATGGAGCATCCACCCCAGACTTGTCCTCGAGGCCATCGGACCGTTCTTTCCTACTCCCACTGTTTGTCCACTAACAAGAAGTTCACAATTATCTTGCCCAATAAGCAATGTCGGTCTGACATTACAGTACGAGGTGACCTCAATTCCTTCCAAATATGGCCATAATTTCTTTGCGTATTTAAAGCTGACAGATTGTTGTCGAAGTTTAAGGTCTTTTATTACCCGGACATCCTTCAAGTCGAACTCTTTACTGGTACTTGTCTTACCCTTAATTCTCAGATTAACTCGCTGTGCTGTAACCTCTTGTTTCATGCTGTCGTTGGTCCAGTGCATTATTAATTTTTCTGTAGTTCCCGTCGCTCCGATTCTATCTGCGATCGACTCGCTCAACAACGTAACTGTCGACCCATCATCTAGGAGTGCATACGTATCTATAGATCCTTTAGGCCCCATAAGAGTAACAGGAATTACTTTCAGTAATACACTTTGGAATTTAGGAGTCACAGGCGAGGCAATAGACGTAACCACTTCTACTCGGCTTGCTGGCGTTTTCGACTTGTGAAGGAGTTTATTGTGTCGTCCAGGGCAATTTTCAATTCCGCACCTTTCCTTTTTCTTACAGCTTTCAATTCTGTGACCAGGCTTCAAACACACGAAGCAAAGTCGATTCTTCGTTATAAACTGCCATCTCTGATCTATGGTCTTGTCTTTAAATGTAGGGCAGATAGTTAGGGCATGACTTTCATTACATACCTTACAATTTGACGATGCTTCGCTTGTTTTTGGCGACTCAGTTGCGACCAGTGTAGTTTGAGTCGATCGTTTTCTGTCGTTAGACCTGCTCACTCCTGCCCCAGATCTCCGCTGATCCTTCCACAGAGTACTATTCACCCGACTAGCAACAGCAGCCTGCTTCTTTATCCAATCTGAAAAATGACTAAGGTTTACAATATCATTATTCTCTACTACAACAGCCCCCCATTGCATTTTCAAATATGGGTTTAATTTCCCAACCAATTCCGTTAACAATTGGGGATTAGACATGTGACCCTCAAATTTTAAATTTTTCATAGTCGTGACTAGCCCCTGCACTTCTGTAGAAAAAACTATTAGTTCTTCTAAACTGTTCTCTCCTAACACTGCGTGTTTTTTAATTTTTTCGATCAGAGTTCCAATTATTTGATCGGGTCTTCCAAATCGTAGTTGTAGAGTCTCCATAATCATTTTCACATTCTCAGGTGCGGACATCATCGGCAGTACTGCATCCTTCGCTTTATCTTTCAATGCTTTCTGTAGGCGCATCAAGTTGTCAGTATCAGTGAATCTGCATAGCTCTGTCGAGCGATTGAACTGGTCTATAAAATGAGGCCAATCCTCTGGCTTTCCTGTGTAAACCGGCAGATCCTTGAATAATTTGTGTCTTGTATTCAAGGATATTTCTTCTCTGTTAACTGGTGGACCTTGAGAGTGACCAGTCTGTCTTAGTGCCCTTACTAAGGCGTCAGCTAGCCTATCTTCAGAATTATTATCTTGACTAGTTACTTGCGGTCGCTGACCCTGGAGTTCACCAGCCAACATCGTACTTTCTTGTCTTCTATAGGGCTCCGTAGTTATGTGTCCTCTACGAGGCTCCGTATTTTCTGAATATTCTAGGGGAACCGTACTTATGAATCTCTCACGAGGCTTCATACTTTGATGTCCCTTACTAGGCTCCGTAGTCTTGTAGCCTTCACTGTGCATCGTACTTTCATATCTTTCATATTGTCCCTTACTAGGCTCCGTAATATTATGACTAGTACGGGGCATTGTACTTTCGAATCTGTCATGTTCTTTACGAGGCTCCATATTCATGTAGCTTTCAGGGGGTATCATATTTTCGGGTGATTCATGGAGGCCCGCAGATTTATTTCCCAAAATATGGGAATCCATATTTAAATGTACCGGTAATCTACGGAACACTTTACTTTCGTAACTTTCTAAGGGCAATGACCTCTCATGGAATTCTGTGGCTGTAGCACTGGCAGTGTTTCTGTCGTGGGGTACCATATCTGCTACGACTTTACTGGAATTCATTCTATCATCAAGTTCTAAAGTACTACCTTCATGGTGTCCTCTAGCTCCCCTGGGCTCCAAAAATAGATGTCTATCAAGGGGCTCTGTTGTCTGGTACTCTTGCAAAAAAGGGCGTGTAGACGCACTATTTTCATAAAGCTGTCTTTCATTTCTATTTTGGGGAATTTCTTGCGGTACCTGATTATTTCTGCTTGTGCTTGGATCCCGCCTTTCAGTCGTATCACTCACTAAGCCTTGTCCTGTCTGGCCGTAATTTAGCCTAGGCCTAAGTGAAAAGTCTATCGGGTTCAAAACCTGGTTGAATCTAGTATCTGGGACCGGGTTGTACGAGTATCTAGTGGGCCTTTCTGTCAAATAACCCGAAAAATCTACTGGGTTCTGGACCGGGTTATATCTAGCATATGAGTTATCTATCGGTTTCTGGATCGAGTTGTATCTATCGTCTGTCAAATAACTCGAAAATCCAGGTGGAACTTGCACATGTCTAACATCTTTCGAATAACCCGAATAACCTGGAGCTTCCAAGTGTCCAGCTTCTGTCGAATGACCAGAAACCCGCAGGTTACCAGCCGCCTCTGTCATGGTTTGTGTTTCTTTCAACCAATCTTGAATCACATCTTCCCCAGTATTTTCATTTTCATCAGTAATTTCGATTTGTGGTTCATCTCCTGGTGAAAGATGCTGCGATTCATTATCTTCTTCGTCAATCAATGCCTGTTGAATTGCTAACTTTCTTTCGATCATCGCTTTTTCTTCTTCATATTTTCGTGCACTTAGCTGTACGAGAGCATTGACCGCTTCCATTTCGGCTTTCAGTCTTCGCTGTTTAGATGAAACAGTCGAACTTCTAGAGCTCTTTTCTGACATGTTTCTAATAATTTCTGTACAGTTTATCAATTTCTTACACGAAAAATAGTTTTGACGATGGACAAACAGCAGTTTTTGTTTACACGATTTTTAAGCCTAACGCAATTCTCGGCAAAATGTCAGTTTTTCTACAGTCTAATAACCACCATAGTGCTGCGTAGATTCGCGTCGAAGGACCAATATTCTAAAAAACTTGTCAATTTCGTAGCTTAGGTAATAAAACTTTCTTTATTTTAGGCTTTTACTCGAGCTGTCAATTCTGTCCATCATATAATTTTCTCTCCGATCACATCTCTACTTTTTCTTATTTTTCTTACAATTTTAAATCATTTAGCTTTATAACAATTACAACTCTTCGTCCGAAACATACATACACATAAAAATTAACCAATTTAAATCTTTAGGTACATTTGCTCTAAAATAATCAAATTATTACGATATTAATTCTGAGCATCATAGCTCAAACAACTGTATACCCTAGCCGGCTTAGCGGCGCGAAATTCAAAAGTTTATAATCTTATCAACAATCACATTTCATTAAAGGTATCCAAATCATTTATAGCCTACAATGAAATTTTTATCTGGAGTCGATCATGCAGTGGATGGAAAATTCCACTCCTTGCTCTAGAAAGGCCGATCGAGTTCGTTTTCGTATCTCATTGACGAAATTTACAGTGTCTTTGCGTCGATTTTTTATCGTAATTTCGAACGTTTCCAGGTTAATGTCTCCCTTCATCTGCATCTCGCACAATTGTTTCACCGTCTCGATCGAACAATCTCCGCGGAATACGAAGGTCTTCAACGTTGAGCGACAGGAAGAAGCGAGTTCGATTAGCAGCCTGTCGTCGATTCGGTTCCCGGAGAGGTGGACCTCGAGGTAGAATTCCACCAGGGTATCCCGGAATTGGCACAGATGGGACACGAGTGCATTGCATTCGTCTTCACCGTTCATGGCACTAGTCGAAGTGAAGCTGCGTAAAATAGCCAAAAATATATCGATATAATATATTAGACAGATATTTTTAATTAATACCCGATATCGATATATTTTGAAAAAATCGATATCGATCGATCGATATGGTTGGTTGGTTATAGCCCCCCTCCCCAAATCCCCACAAGGTTCCTAGCTAGTTCCCGTAGCGCTTTTACTCAAACCACACGTCTAATATCGGCAGCCATTTTGATGCATTGGTTATCTATCATGACTATCTCTAATCTCTATGATTCAAAGCCTGGGTGTGTCGCAGCAGCGTGACGTATCAGCAATGATCAATGCGATCAAAGACTAGAGTGCACGCACTAGCAGAATGATGCTGCAGCAGTAATAACGCATCAAAATGGCCGCCGAGTTTATAGACATGTGCGCGAAAACATGTTCGAGCCAGAATAGTGGAATACTAGTCCTGGGGGGTAAAAAGTCTTTGGTTAATAGGGTTTGACCATATTTTCAATCATGGGATTTCGGGATTGAAAATTGTTAATCCCGGGATCGGGAAATTGGTCTAAAAGCCATCAAAATTCATGAATAAATATTGAGGTTTTCTTGATATGCCTAGCTCCATAATTCATTGGAAAAGTTGTATTATAGATTGTCTACAAGATTTTATATTCTAAGTTCAAAAATTATTGTTTGAAATCCTAGGCCATATTTTACACCGGGATTGAAAATTGTTGATCCCGGGATTCCGGAATAGAATTTAATAATAATTTTGAAAAAATTAGGCACTTTTGGCAGTTTTACCCATCCATAAATACCGGGATTTTATCCGCTCAATCCCGGGATTTCGGGATTGGAAAAATGACCGGGATCCCGGGATTGCAAACCCTAGATGGTTACCTCATATTGCCTGCTGTTCCATTATGGGTCGGATTAGCCTCGAACGCGCAAAGTAAATCTGAATCCACGGTTGGATTTCTTTGCTGGGTTTCAGAACCAGACGGTTTCGAAACCGAGCAAAGAAATTCAACCGTGGGGACGTTTTTACT
This sequence comes from Symphylella vulgaris, assembly GCA_034698405.1. Taxonomy (NCBI): domain Eukaryota; kingdom Metazoa; phylum Arthropoda; class Symphyla; family Scolopendrellidae; genus Symphylella; species Symphylella vulgaris. Next base: position 1,828 of record JAQGBM010000108.1, on the reverse strand, counting down.
TGTCAATTAGACCTCGTGCGAGGCTAATCCGACTCAGCATTAACCCATGGCATTAACCCTTCATGGAAACTTAGTGATTGACATAAAAGAAAATTTCGTCAGGTGTGGTTAGCGATTAGGTATTTGACTGTATCTGTACACGAGCCACGACACAACTTTCCCATCCAGGCTCGCTCCCGCTTCTACCTACGAAGTAATGACTCTGTCTATATAACCTTGATAATAACAGACTTCAGAGGGGAAGAAATAAAAATATCGGGATTTTTCAGATGTCGATATGTGAAATATCCAGTATTCGATATCTTCCCGATATGTATCGATATCGGCTGCACATCACAAATTATTATTTACCTGCGAATCCCCATCTCCGAAGGAATGAGGAGAGAGAAGTCCAAAAACGGCTCATCCATACAGAAATCGCTCATGAAGATATTGACCTCCAGTTGGGGACATTTCGCTTTCGCCCAAGTCCAGCATGTGTCTTTTTTAATGAGGTTTGATAATATGTTTGAATCCCATTCGAAATTCTCCGAGTCGTAGTAAATATCGACTACCTTGAGGGAACTGTGACAGTTTTCCACGATAGTTCGAAGGATATTTGAGTCGATGTAGGTGCAATTTACTTTTACGTGAACCAGACTCTTAAACGAGTCCATAATTTCTTGGTAAACAGGAGAATTTAGAACGTCGCATTCCTGGTCGAAAAAATTTTCGAGGTGTAGATTCCTGAGACTGCCAGAGTTGTTCTTTGCCAACTGAGTCAGAAAACCGAGTCCAATTTCCAGAAAGGCAAAACAGGAATAACAGTGGTTCATCATGTTCATGTTCATGTCGAAATGCTTCAAATTTCTTTGCGTGCCGAGAAAATTGTGAATCGCTTTCACCACCATGCTGGCTTCCCTCGTATCGTCGAATATTAGGAAGGCCATTTTCACCATCGTAAAGTTAAATTTTGTGAGGCAAACTTGTTTTTCGCCCAAGACTGTCAGCAAATCCAAAAAGTTTTGAAATGATCGGCTTGTGCAGTCTTCAATATTCCAGCAATCCAAATTTAATTCCCGAATATACTGACCCAAGCTGTTTGCAAACTTGACCGGTTTATCGTCGAATTCTTGCGGATGACAGATCTCCAGTTTGCGCCAGAGGCCCGGAGATTTGAAAGCGCTAGACCAGGATTTATTTACTAGAGAAGCACTAAATCTGTCTTTGGGTCCTAGGTATTTGAAGACCTCTTCGAGTACATTTTCGGGCATGCTGTCCCAATTCATGTTTTCGAAATACACTTTAAAATTTCATCAATGTAGTCTCTATTTCTCTCTCAAATTTCGGATGGAGACGTATTATCCCAAATCTAAAAGTTCTTGTCACGGTAGGCTAGTATACAGAATTTTGCTTTTGGTATCCCGTTTTACATGTCCAATAATAATTTTTTGCCTTTTTTTGTTGGTGTAAAAATTAAATTTGTTTTAAAAAATGTTTTTCACGTGCTTATATCCACGCGGAATTTGGCGATATGAACGGCAAGTGCTCTGAAGACGTACACACAAAATCAAGACGGCAACTCAAAAGAGTCATTATGAGTATTCCCGACTGTGGCTGGTAAGAGAATTTCCGGATAATGAGTGAAATTATTGAAATTCTAGTGAATCTGCCCGTCCTAGGAAGCGTACAAATCTTACAAAAAGCCTAAAAAATTATCGGGGATGGTCCCCCCAAGTAATTTGAGGGTGGTCCCCCAAGTAATTTGGGATATATGCTTGTGCTATATTTTAACATAGAACGCCCTCGGACGGAATGAAAGAGAGTTACTTGAATATCGGAATCATCT
>JAQGBM010000107.1:0-18067 GCA_034698405.1 Symphylella vulgaris | reverse complement strand
CTGACGCTCAAAATCACGAGAAAAAACAATGATTTTGCGCGTGTTCACGCATTTTTGAGCGTTTAAAAGCGCGAAATAGCGAAAATCGCGTTAAAAAAGCGTGCATGTGTTTACAGCTTTACAACATCAGCTGTTGTAGATCTTAATGTTTCTACAACTTCAGGACGTAGTGTCCTAGAATTAGCTGCTCTGTCTGGCTACGTATTACGGTAAAGTCATCTTTTCCACAAATTTAATACATTCTACTGTCTATTTATTTAATAAATTCTCTATTATGTATAATATATTGGGTCATACTCGAAAGATACATCATTTATTAATATATCAGACATTTTAATGAAGTAACGAAGGGATTAGTACTTCACATAAGTTAATGCATGTCATATTCGAGGGTGTACTACTTATTGAAATGAAGCACCTTATTATTCACTGCGGATATGTGTCACCTAACTTCAGCCTAAAGCTAATCAATGGGCGAATGCAGGAGGTCTCTACTGTTGGTGTTGACATCAGGGAGAGACCTTGCCCAATTAAAGAGGAAAAACACATTAAACAAAAAGCCAAAATTAAACAAAAAGCTGGAGCTGGCGTTTATGCTCCCGTTTCTTGTGGAGGATTTTCTAACGGAGGATGATGAGCATTTGGAACAGTACATTATGCTACTCAGGATCATAAACAATAGCAACTGCATTCTCTGTTTCAGATGAAGACGTCAATATGCTGGAAAGACTAACGTTCCTGTACATGGAGAAGTATGTTGATCTACATCCTACCACAAATATTACACCCAAGATGCATTACTTACTACATCTTCCACAAACAGTACAAAACTATGGACCTTTAATTTGGATTGTTTCCGTTTCCAGGGGGAAAACGCCCTTAACAAAAGCTGTGGCACAAACAAACCACAATTTTATTAACATTCCTAAAACAATCGCAAAGAGGCACGAGGGCCTGATGGCAATAGATTGTTTGGCCCCACCACCTGGAGAAAGAACTGGACCAAATACGAGTACATTTCTCTATGCAAGTGATTTTGTGAAGGAAGGTGATATGTTGCCTGTGAATGATCTAATAGATAAAAATGTAAGAATCATTCTGAACTGCCACAAATAAGAATTGGTAATGAAAACTCCATCACTGACTGTTAACGGGATTTGCTCAGATTGAGTGCATTTTTTCGAAATGTAGGACTCAGGGATACGTGTTCAGTTGCAGAGAACTGGAAACGGTTTTGTACTCTAATACTTTGAATGCGTATCACCTTATAAGCCCCTAAAATGGGATAAAGTATAGGATCAAATTAAAATATTCGAATTAAGGGTAAATAGACGAAATAAATTTAACTTAAAAGTAAAGAAAATCCGCCTAAATAGTCAAGGAGTAAAAATAATTGGGAGAAGTGAGTGATGTAGTAGAAAAGCTAATAAACTTACTCACTTGAGCACTAATATTTTAATTGTTTTCTATTTCACAGAATGGCATACATAGATGTATCCTTACATTCCACTAGTATTCCTACCCATCCTGCCCCCACCATCTGCAGCACCTGATCGCCACGCACCATCACAGCACCGTCACCCCAGCACGCACCTTCAACCCCCCTACGCAAATGTTCCACCTCCACGACAACCAAGCCAGCCACCACCAGTGCAAGATTTAATCCTTTCCCCCCAGAAGGTTTAAGAAAGCCTTCAGTTTGGCAATGTAAATAATACTTATTATAATGTTTAAAATGATTAATATGTTTAAAGATTTATTGACGACATGGCACAATGATGATCAAATAAATTGATAATTTAATACCTTATTGTACTTTTTTTCAGTTAAAATGTTGTAATAAAAAGGTTCTTGTTGTAAAAAAAAGTATCTGTTCTTATCAGCTCAGTAGTCTGAAAAGTCAGGGGGCCGCGCCGCGACCCACGACAGCTAAATATCCTTCGGGAAGTTATGAAGAGCATTAATAAGCTACGCATCATAACACCTACTCCCATTCCTTTTAGGAAAAGGAATTCACTTATCACACTTTATCATAGAGTGACCAAATTTTTAATGTCTTTGGAAGGAAGTTATAAACGTAAAAATTTATTTGTTGTTTATTCTTTAAAATATGATGCAGGTAGTTTTTTTGTTTGCTGGTAATTAAGAATTTAATGGGTGAGTGAAATTCATAAATTGTTCCTTTGGATGAGTGTTTAAACCAAGATCACTCTTGTATTAAAGAACCATTAGGTATGGGTAATGACTAATGACCCCTTTAGATGTTAGGCAAAATTCAAATTTCACACATTTTACTGGTTACTCATAAAGTCATAATGCTCTGGAGAAAAATCTGCTTGTAATAATATGCTAAACTGTGCCTGTTAAATCTTAGAACCGGACACTAACATCAATGTTTTCTAACATGACATTGTACTGTACTGTTAGTAGTTAGTATATCGAGCAAATTAATGTGCAACTAAAAACTCCTTTTTTATACCGTAATAATAATTTCTCTTTATTTTCTTTCTTGCATTTAAAAATAGCGTATTTATAACATTATGAGAACACTTTCTGGTCTCTAATTAGTACCAGGTATTATATACCAGCTTGTCAGTGGTCTACTTTATGAATTTTCAATGATTCTAAAATATTAATACCTCATTATGTTGTGAGAGAAAAATAACCAGAGAAAAGTAACCAGAGAAAAATAACCAGGTATTGAATAGTAACTCAGTCATCGCATTCGGAATTCCAGAGTCGAAAGAAGAGGATACGAATATGCTAACGAAAAAACTAATACGGAATTCCAGAGTCGAAAGAAGAGGATACGAATATGCTAACGAAAAAACTAATACAACTATCCGGTCCGAAAACTACACAAATGATTACTTCGTATCTCTCTATAGATACGGAAAGAGACAAGACGGGAAAATGAGGCCGGTAAAAATTACTTTTGAAAACAGAGCAGGAGCATCGACATTTGTACAAGCTGTTAAAAGAGAGCGATTAACACAAATGAAGTAAATGGTGCTTGGCAACCCAAAAAGGTAATTTTTACCTATTACATGAACGAATATTACAGAAATCTGTGGAAAAAGGTAACAGCAGTAGCTTAAGAAAACAATGTAAAGTATCGATGGTTCGACGGGATCGCCATCAAATTACGAAGAGATGAGAAGATGCACGTACATACAATCATCGATCTAAACGACCTTGAAAAATTCATCAAACAAATGAACTAATAATTGTTTTCGTTTCGCAAATGCGAGGTTTGTCAGATCCTCTTCAGATTTCTTGCGGAGCAGACCCATCGAGGTCAGCCATCTGACAAACTACCTCGTTGCAGACGAAGATGTGATTATTACTGGATGCCCGGCAAGAGTTCCCCCAAGAGACCACCTTGTAAGCTTGGTAAAGAAACTGTGGAAAGTGTGAAAATGCCTGCAGAACTGTACATGGTAATATGATCCTGATCACATATTATCAAATCTCCAATTATCCATGGAAGAAAACTCAAACTGATCCGCTAATTCAAGTGATGCTCATAATTAATTAAGTGAAACTTCGATTCAATTTAATATCTTTTTTTACAATGCTGGAATAAAATAATAAACGAGCTTGCCTCTTAAATTATAAAAAAAGAAAATCGACATGCAGTGTAATTAGTGTTCTTTTTTCAATAACTTAGGCAGTTTTAAATTACGCGCGCTTCGTAACCACGCAAGAATGAAATCACCACAGGGATCAGGACCATAAGCAAATTTGAAATCCCCAGCATTGAGTCCTGCGGTTCGTATAAATACGTTTTTTAAATGTAAAATTCCGTTAGGTGTTTTAAAATTTATATTAATTGATTCACAGACTGATGACACAGCTGATGTATATCAAACTTTTGGAATATATCGAAATATGATGAGAAGCAATTATCACTTTCAAAATTGTATGACCTCAACGATTCATTATCAGATTTCCTCCGGTTTTAATGTATATAATTTTATTTTAGCTAAAATGCCATTTACTGCAAAAAAGCGACGCGATAGGCGTTTTATTGATAAGGCGGTTGAAAAGGCGTTGGACGATATTAATATGGAACTTGAGAAAGATCTTGATGAGGGCGAACAGTTGTTCATGAATGAGGCAATAGCTGAGTCTGTTAATTTAGAACCTCCAGATAGTCCACCACCCCATGTTCCTGATGTGGAACTAGATGCTAGTTCAGATTGGAGGGATTTCGATAATTATGAATATCGTCGATCAGCTATTTTTGAATCTGATAATGAATCGTTGAGGTCATACAATTTTGAAAGTGATTTGTCGTGGTCTAATGAGGGACCATGCCTATTGGCCAAATATCTACTTCTGCAATGGGTGTAATGAGTTCTATTATCATAACACAAGGATCGTATGGAGACTGGGTTCGGCTTTTCACCATGTGCATAACAGAGCCCTACTAAAGGTAGAAGTCGTTGCACCGACAGTACGAGTGCCGAACAATGCATGTCAACAAGAAGGACGCGTGATGGGTGCACAAGCAGCAGCAGACCCGCAGGCATGGTCAACCTTCGTAAAAAGCGTAATTCTGGGTCTGTGGAAGCCGGAAGAACTATTATGCAAAGTCATACAAAGGGGGCCCAATGGCCCATGCAACGCAAAGAAATAGATTTTTTCTTCAACACGTCTGTATAAAGCAATTGCGTTGGTTAAACAGTTAAACTTAACTAGAAAGAAAATGGCCTCAGATACTGTCAACGTCTCAACCTCGAAGGAAGCTGCCAACCTGAAAAGGAAGCTGTCATCAGCCATCTATACACAAAATACAGGATAAGCCTCGAGAAAGAAGACAACATCAATTTTCTGGCGTCCATGACGCAGATGTTTCAGAAATTTTCGGCGACGCCTCAATCGCCAAGTAGCGGTGCCTCGAGCATGTTCCATATTGTTCCGGATTTAACGAAAAATATTAAGAATTTTGATGGAACTGGAACATCGCAGCACGCTAAAGATTGGTTGAGCAAGATTGAAAGTAAGGCAATCACACAAGCATGGCCGCCATCTTATCAATTGGAAACAGCAAAAATCCATTTGATAGAGGGAGCTGAACAGTGGTTTTTGACAAATAAAGACAAAATAAAAGATTGGGATTCCTTTAAGACGGCATTCAATAAAACATTTGTTGGAAAGCGTAGTATCCCAGAATTATGGAAAAGAATGCAATCCACGATTCAAAGTAAGGAAGTATCTACTGCAAAATACTTTATGACGAAGGTAAAACTGTGCTCTGATTTAGGCCTCAGTTTTAATGACACGAAAGAGCAAGTCATGGTAGGCCTACAATCACGTGAATTAGCAGCAATGCTCTTAGCAAAGAAACATGATGATTCTGATGACCTTTTTCATGATATTAAACCAGTATGAAAGGATTGATTCTCAGCGAAGACTAGGCCATCAGAAGCAATATGAAAATAAAAAACCATCTTATGATACTAGCTGACAGACCCGTTCTTCGCACGGGTAAAAAAATTTCCCACAAGTAATTTCATGGTTGAGCGCACTTGGGAACTGCCCACCAAGGCCCTGCCCATGCCCAATGTTTGATCCGTAGATCGACTCGAGGCTAGGAGTTAGTCCCTCATGGCAAAAGTGGATCCACTTTTGCTCATGGTTATGGATATGTGTAGCAGCTATTCTAAAAATTTATGAGTGAGAGTGAAATACCGTGAATGGGTGTAGAACTAATTAAGTTTTTTGATTTTTTATTCCTGAATGTGGCTGGATTTGATTTACGAAATTACTGCTTTTCTAATGGGCATTTTGAATAAAATTGAAATGGTGTATGATACGTAGGCCTAGGCTATGTATTGTCTATTATTAATTACTATACAGTAGGCCTAGTGGGTAGATATAAAGCTAAAGGGATCATAACGCTTCCTTATAAACAATGTTTGTCGTTTTGCCATTAGCTGCAAAAAGGACCAGATTTCTTGACTTGCTAATCTCGAAAACATGCGACGTATAACTGCCCATGAGAAAAACAGTCATTTCGTAAATCAACGCCAGCTTCTTTCAGAGACTGGCCCTGTGACTTGTTGATTGTCAAGGAATCATCGGTATTCGTGGGATGAAGACACTTTCTCCTGCAGCATTGCCAGTTATAATAGTGGCTTCAATTACATTGGGTTTTAGTGACTTTATCTGAAGTCTTACCTTGAATTGGATATCCTGGATAATTTCCAGATTACTCAAATTTGGAAACAAATTCGTAAACAACAGTTCTATTCAATCGAAAACATCGAATAAACTCTGTGAGAGTAAAGGCCTACCACGCTTTCGACATAATTTGGCACTCGTACACGATTATTTCTTTCAACTAGCTTTAAACATTCCGCAACTTCCTCTTCCTCAAGAAGCTCATCTTCAGATTCTGATTCACTTTCCGATTCAAATAGAAAATTAAACAATTCTAACGCCCCTAATATTCTTTCCGCTTCCATTTTTCTCAGCAGGTTAGAAACACTACACTTCCCCACTCCATTCGTTAGCAAAATTTACGTCATTTCCTACACAAACCTGTAGTTTATATCGTCACTTCCTACAACAGCAGAATTCACTCTACGATAAAGTGTAGGTGAAGTGTATAACGAAAGGAGCAGAGCTAATATGTTATCATTGCAGCCTCCACATCTAGAGTAATATTCACGTAAAGCATGTTTGCCATCTCGGCCAAAGTCTGTGACAATTGCAGATATTCAATTATTGCAGCATATTCGGTCACTGGTTTATGAATGGGAGGTAAAAACGTTTTAGCTGTTCTGAGAGGTACTTCTGTTTGACAACGTTTTGGAAATTATCCAGCCTGAAAAGCGAGGTGCTGTCTGACTTTTTGCATTTATTATATAATGCGGCAGAATTTCCAAACTGTCAAAATTGCTGAGCCTTGTTCAACATCGTCCGATAAAGCATTTTCAACTACTACATTGTCAAATAAAGTTGGCTCTTTTCGAGAAATGTATTTTGATCATAATTATCAAACCAAAATGTAGTGAGCACACGGGAATTTTCAGTGGCAGCAGTAGAGGAAGTAAGACGTTACCTTGCTGAAAATACTGTACTTTTTCCGCTGCGGCGTTTTCTGTTTCACAAATCTTGTCGTAACTAAGACTTTGTAAGGGTTTGGCTATCTGGACCCCGAACGACTCGGTACTGAACGACTCTGACCATGTCGTGCAGCTGCTGATCTGAAACAGAATCTGAGGAAACATGTAAGAGATAATTATTATCAACTCTGTTTTTATATAACCCAACATTTCCATGAACCACCCAACCCAATTTTGTTTCGGATAGTACAGGGCCATTCTTAGAACTTTCCACAATTTTTCTACTATCAAGTTACAGTTATCTTGCCCTATCAGGATAAGAGGCTTCGCGTCTTTCATGGGTTGAGTCTTACTCTTACCTAGGTGACCCAAGCTTTAACTAATTTATCTAAGTTAATGGTCTGGGTTGGCAACTGCACATCGGGAACGGTTCTAGCATTTTTTATTTCATAAATTTTGTCATCTGACCCTTTAATATTCACGTTTACTTACTCCGAGTCTATCTCTTATTTACTAGTCGAATCAGTCCATTTCAGTCAAACGAATTGGCTAAATTCACTAAATATTTAGTGAATTTAGCCTACACGCTATTTTCACTAAATAGCCTACAGACTATATTCACTAAATATTATTATAATTTTTTTTTATTTCACATAATTTTTTTTTTAAAGCCAATAATCGTTTGAATTTAAATTGTGATTAAGTTGCAAATTTAATTCAGTAATTTGTAGTTTATTCACTTTGTTCAAAGAATAAACCACTTTAGCAGAGCATTCATTCCTGAAGGATTTGGATTGCCGTTGCCCTTTCGACAAACTATGATCAATGTATTTCTTCAGATCTTGAAGATCGTTGTATTTATCAAGTTTTATCTTTAATGGAGTTTTGTACATTGGCTTAACTGAATCTTGTTGTTCAGCTGAGGCGTTGGCATTACTTCTAGTAGCCCTGCGAGAAATAGGCATTTTCACCCAATCTTCCGTGTGCCGCTTATACTCAACTTCACCTGCAGGAGTGTATCATAGACCCCTGATGTCTACTACTATAGGATCTCCAGCGATTTTTCCAGGTCGGATGCTGGTAAATTTTTTTTGGCACTTCTTCGAAGTTACGAAAAAAGTCGTTATGTACTTGGTTAACCAGATAAGGTTGTGAATGTGAAGGGCGCGCGGCTCGCATCCTGCTAATGAAATCGCTTGGGGAAAATACTCGTGGATTAAAATATTATTCTAGGGATGCGTGAACGTTATCTGCTTCCATTATTGTATGTCCTTTTTCTTGGTATAGCTGCTCTATTGTGATGTAATTTTTTTTTTTGCTAAATCTCGAAGTGTGGAGTAAGAAACTTGTTCCTGTTTTGGTAGTTGCATCCGTCAGAAATCAGGATGTCGACTGGATCTAAGTGAAATTGTCTTTATCAATTTCATTTTCCCCGGTCTTTATCAATAAATAAAGTAAAAAACAAATGGAAAAATTAACATTTTTTTACCATATTTTACCAGTTTTTTTTATCGCTTGCATTCCTTTCCATTTCAAATGGGTGGAAATAAATTTTCGACTGAATCAAAGTGAAATTGTCTTTATCAATTTCATTTTCCCCGGTCTTTATCACTAATAAAGTAAAAAAACAAAACAAATGGAAAAATTAACATTTTTTACCATATTTTATCAGGTTTTTTTCCGGAAAATTCACTTCACTAGTTGAATAGCTAGGGGGGTCGCCATCTTGAAATTTTGACAATAACTGTCTCAGTTTTACTTTCAGTTGCAAAACTGTATTTTCGAATTCGTTCCTCTCATCTAACTCTTTGCCGATGTCCTGACATTTTGTTTGTATCTCGTCCTGAGCGTTCAGGTATTTTTTCTCTATATCAGAGAGCCTTTCAAGAGTTAATTCTAACAACTCCTTTGTGCTTTCGGTATTAAGAGCGTCTATGCTCGGTTTAAATTTGCTTAACCTTTGGCTTTCAATGTCTCTTTTTCTTGTTAATTTATCCATATTATTAATGGTTATAAATACTGATTAAACTTGTTTAATTGCTTTAAAAAATGCAGGTTAGCATTATTTTTACGATGCGATGGCTTGAATTATTATAGCTTACTTGCTTTAAAAATTAATATATAGCTTACTTGCTTTAATTATAGTTGAAACTCCGGTATCCCGGCTTCGTAAGGACCATGTTTTTACTTGAGACTTGATATAAATTATTTAAAATTATAGACTTCACATTTGTAATTGACTTTGAACTTGTTTTTTATTTTGTTGGTTGACACTTGAGAGACGCTAGAGCTTATACAGTATAATATTATAATTGAGCGCGAAAAACTCCATGAAAAATATAGCTGTGTGCCGTCTGTTTACATTTATAATTTTACTTTAAAAATCCTAACTTATATAAAATAAAGAGTAAATATTAATACCCAGAACAGGATTGAAAGGTAAAATAAGCATTAGGCTATATAAAAATGTGCATTGAAACTTTAGTTAAGGTATATATACGGTAAATACTATTATATAGGGTGCTATATAGATAACACAAACGACGCTTCATGCGAGATGGAACAATGCAAGGTTTGAGGAGAGGAGCGCTGCTTCTAAGCAGCGGAAAATTCAAATACATCAATAATTTATCTTTGGTTTAAACATACCGCCCACCAAGAAACCTATGATGGGTTTATTTAAAAAATTTAATTGAATTAATTGTTATTAAAATATTATTAAGTAATTAAATTAAATACTAAATTGAATTAATTATTATCGAAAACTGTTAATAGGTAGGCCTATATTAAATTAAAATTGATTTAATTATTATTATTAAAATATTAATACGTAAATTAAATTAAATTAAAAATTGAATTATTATTACAAATATTAATAGGTATATAAAATTAAAAATTGATTTAAATATTATTAAAAATATTAATTGGTACCGTATATAAATTAAAATTGATTTAATTATTATTAAATTATTAATAATTATGTATATTAAATTAAAATAGAATTAATTATTATTAAAATATTAATTCGTATATTAAATTCGAAATTGAATTAATTATTATTAAAATATTAATAGGTATATTATTAAATGCTAAATTGAATTAATTATTATTAAAATTATTAATACGTAATAAAGCGGTACTTTAAACGTTAAAATTAACTTAAATATTAAAAATTATTAATTAGTATTATTAAAAATATTGTTATCATTCTTTATGTCAAAAGTGTAGATATCGATTTGCACTTAAACTTCATTTCACTAAAAATTATTAAAAAAATTGCACTTAAAAATTATCAAAAATTATTCACTCAATAAGACGTTAAATCTTCATCACAAAATAATTCGCTTCACTAGCAATAAGGATCAAAAATTGCACTTTGAAAAATTATTTTTTAAAAATTGAAAAAACATTAAAATTATTACTCACATTTTCACTTCACTGGTAAGAAAAATTATTTAAAATAGAAATAAAAAATAATTATTGCACTTAATTGAAACTTTGAATATTATAAAAAATTTGAACTTGTCACTTGACCATCTTCCTTTCTAGACTTCAATCGGAATAAGGCAGTTTGCACAGTTTGCCAATTGGTCGCTTGAAAAGTCCCGCCTTGGTTTTTACTGTGACAACTCTGACTAGACCGTCGTCGCCTGGATGAACTTCGGTCACTCGAGCTAAAGTCCACTGGCAAGGTCCTAGCCGGTCGTCCTTGAGCAGAACAAGATCATCTTGCTTGATGTTTGTCGTTTCTCTTGCCCATTTTGGTCGTTGTTGCAAGCGATGAAGATATTCATTCGCCCATCTGCGCCAAAAATGTTGTGTAATTTTTTGGGTCAGATGCCAACGAGTTAATCGATTGTCCGGGGTATGAGAGTAGTCCGGACAGGGAGGGGCTGTCATTGAGTCCCCAATTAAAAAGTGTCCCGGAGTTAGTGCTTCGACGTCAGCAGGATCAGGGGATTGAGGGCAGAGAGGACGTGAATTTAAACAAGCCTCGATTTGAACCAGAACCGTTGATAACTCTTCGTAAGTCAATATGGTTGAACCAATTGCTCGTCGAAGAAGCTGTTTTGTTGATTTGACTCCAGCTTCCCACAAACCGCCAAAGTTTGGGGATGCTGGCGGATTAAAGTGCCATTGAATTCCGTCACTTGCTAAGGCCTTGCTGACTGCATTGTTGAACTGAGGCGACTGGGGTTGTTGTAAGTCTCGTTGGACTCCAATAAAATTGGTCCCACAGTCACTCCAAGCATTTAATACTTTGCCTCTTCTTGACACGAATCTGCGAAATGCGGCTAAAAAGCATTGCGAAGTTAGATCGCTGGCTAACTCCAAATGTATGGCCTTGGTCGAAAAACACACAAAAACTACTATGTATGATTTAAGTAATTGTTGTCTGCCTCGTCCCATCCTTGTCTTGATTTGGATTGGCCCGGCGTAATCTACGCCACAATTTGTAAATGGACGAGAAATTATCGTTCTGTGAAACGGCAAACTCCCCATCAGCTGCTCTGAGGTTTTTGCCTTGTCTCGGAAACAAATGGCGCACTTGAAGATAAGATTTCGTACAATGGTACGAATTCGCAGAATCCAGTACTTGCGGTGCAATATTGTAATCAAGAGGGTGCAGTCTGCATGTAAATTCTTTAAATGTTCATGCATAATAATAAGCTTGATTAGGTTGCCTTGACCTGGTAAAATAATTGGATGTTTTTCGTCATTTGAAATTGGCGCCTTACTTAATCGTCCTCCAACTCGCAAAATGCCATTAGAATCGATAAATGGATGCAGCGATAAGATGCGACTTGATCTTGGCAATGGTTCTGCGTCTTGCAGGGCCTTAATTTCTGATTTGAATTCTTTCGCTTGAATGAGTAAGATCCATTTTGTTAAGGCGTTGTTTATCTCTGTCGCTGTTAACTCACCCGTCTGGCGATTGTTCCTTGCGACTCTTGAATTTTTTGAAAACCTAAGGCAATATGCAGTTACTCTCAGGAGAGTGGTTAATCTTGAATAATTTTCACTGAGCTCCAGGTTTTCTGATTGAGCCGGCAGTGAAATGGTGCATTTGCGTTCTTCTAATTTGAAGTTTGACTTGATAATTTCCGCAGTTGGCGTTAAAGGCAATTCTTGATTTTGAAGCCATTCTGGGCCGTACCACCATAAGTCGTTGCTAACCAAATCAGCGGGACTTGAACCACGTGAACATACATCTGCCGGGTTTTCTGAAGACTTAACGTGATGCCAAAATTCGGTCGGTACTAATTGTTGAATTTCTGAAACACGGTTGGCTACGAACGTTCTCCACCGTCTTGGGAAATCGGCAATCCAATGTAGGACTACTGTGGAATCGGTCCAAGCGTATATTTTGATTTCCTCTAGATTTAGAGCTTCCTTTGTCCATTGAAGTAACTTGGCTAACAGGACCGCTCCGCATAACTCTAGTCTTGGTAACGAAACTTGCTTGACCGGGGCTACCCTTGTTTTCGATACTAGGAGGGACGTCGTAATTTTGTTTGAAGAATTTATAGTTCGAAGGTACACTACAGCGCCGTATGCTGTCTCTGAGCTATCGGAAAATCCATGCAATTCGTAACTGACATGCTCTCCAGCAGACACATATCGGTCGAGTTTAACTTGATTTAGAACGGGAAGATCTTTTCGAAATTGTAGCCATTGTTGAACTAGGGCTTGAGGTAGTTTGTCGTCCCAGTCGACTCCTAGGACCCATAGTCTTTGAATAAATACTTTGCCCGTCAATATTGTAGGCGCCAGCCACCCGAGAGGATCGAATAATCGTGCTACATCTGATAAAATTGTACGCTTTGTGACTTGTAGCATTTCAGGGACTTCAATTGAAAATGTAAATTTGTCGGTTGCTGGGTTCCAAAGAATTCCCAGAGTTTTTGTGGCATCAGCCTGGTGTAGTAGTAGCGGTTCTTGGATATTTCGGTCTTCTGGAGGAATCCCTTCTAATAGATCGACGTTATTGGAGGACCATTTTCTCAGATGAAAACCACCTCGAGCTAACATTTCAGTCAGTTGATTTTGAAGATTAATTGCTTCGGCTATAGTATTTGCGCCGGAAATGAAGTCGTCAACATAAAAATCTGTTGGGATCATTTTTGCAGCTAAGGGATAATTCGATTTTTCGTCTTCGGCTAATTGGTTGAGGGTTCTTGTGGCTAGAAAGGGACTTGATGTGGTGCCGTAGGTGACCGTTTTAAGTCGGTATTCCTTGATTGGTTCACTTGGTGATTGTCTCCACAGTATGCGTTGTAAATCACGCTGATCTTCGCTTATCCATATTTGTCTGTACATTTTCTCAATGTCAGCTGTCATGGCTACTTTATGTAAACGGAATCTCATTATTATATTTAGAAGATTGGGCTGTACAGTGGGTCCAACCATTTGTAACGCATTTAGAGACGTCTTTGTACTTGTAACAGCTGAGGCATTATATACCACACGTAACTTCGTAGTGGTGCTTGATTCTCGTATTACACTGTGATGAGGAATGTAATACGTAGCCTTGTTTTCTTGGTTTGATTCGTCAGCTGGGACGAGTTCCATGTGACCCAGACTTTCGTATTCTCGCATGAAGTCAGAGTATAGCTCCTTTCTCTTAGGATCATTAGAAAGAATTTTTTCCATCGCAATGAATTGCTTGGTAGCCCTGGATTTTGATTCGCCCAAAATTTCAATGCTAGGCTCTTCTTTGAATGGTATTTTAACAGTATATTTACCATCTTCGCCCCTAGAATGGGTAGTTTGATAATGGGTTTCACATGCCGTCTCTTCGGGTGAGAGAGGAATTATATTTGGGACTTCTTCAATTTGCCAAAATTTTTGAATTTGTTGGTCAATTGAGGTACACAGGAAAGATGAAATTGAAGACTGGGTTGGAGAATTACAGTTACCTAGCAGAATCCAACCTAACTTTGTTTCGAGTGCAGTAGGTCCATTTGTAGCCCATACTTTGTTACCTGTCAGGACTGTAGCAAACATTTCAGCTCCTAACAGTAAATCAACATTGCTTGGATTATTGAAGGCAGGGTCGGCTAGCTTGAGATTGTGAATAATGTGGTTCCAACTTGAACTGTCAACAGGGCTAGAGGGTAATTCTCCTGATATTTTGTAAAGAGCAATGGCATCTATATCTTGGCTGAATTCGCTTTGTGTTGACTTGATTTTTACAGTAGTAATTCCACTTGACTTTGTGGATTCTGACCCAATTCCAATAACTGGGGCATGGTATTTTTGCTTTACAAGACCAAGTTTCTTGACAAGGGAATCAGTAATAAAATTTGCTTGAGAGCCCATATCAAGTAGGCAGCGCGCATTATGTGGTTGGTTTCTTGAATCGAAACTGTAACAGCTGTGCTTAAAGGGCGCAGGCAACCTGTCAACGTAGCCCAACAGTCATTTTCATACTGTAAAAATTAAATTAAACTTTGTCTGGTGTTTCAGTAATGTATTTACAAATTGAATGACGTTCCATGAATTATTAATTTTAACGAAATCGAAATTTTGACTTCTCGCGCTACGTTTGATTTGTATGTATCTATTCCCGCTATTATGTACATTAGTTCTGGTTACTTTACCTTTCTCGATGTCTCGGAGTTGATTCCGAACGCGCCTATTGAAAAACGATACCTGTTCTATGTATCCTTAATGTTTACCTCAATATTATTAGCCTCTGTAGCTGAAATTAGCCAAAATGTACGATATTTTTCAGTATCCCTCAGTGTGCAATAGTATTTTCCCTCATCAGTTCATACTCGTATCAGCTGATTGACCACCATTGATTGATTTAAAAGAAATACTATAGCAACGCAAGTGAGCATATAAAATTTGAAAGATGTGTTTAGCGGAATATATTCATCCTCGTTTTAGTAAGCAGGCTAAGATAAAATAAATAATTCATAATAAGGTACAGTAATTTTGCATTTCTTTAACCGTTATTAACATAATTAATATTAATTATATTTAAAGTACATTAATTTAAGAAATAAAATTAAAAACAAAAGGCAGACATTTTTATTCTTTGTTTACTTCCATACATATGGATACATCACAATGGTCATTCAATGTTTCCTGCTAGCCCAGAGAAAAATATTTTCAAAAAGAAAATGGTTGCAGTTAAAATAAATTACTACTTTCTTTTTTTTAAGTTTAAAATATGTTTAGAATATTTAATAAGAAAAATGATATGGTAAACTGTAGGCATAAAAATACATGGAAAGTGAGTAATGACAACTGGAAATAAGGTTTGATTCGTAATTCGTTACGTTTCCTGCGCACTTTAAAAGAACTTGACAATTCGTTTTCTTAGAAAAATGATTGAATGTAATGGCATTTGGGTTTAATAGGCTATTCACTTGACTTGTAATTTGTTGATTTGTGTTCTGTGAACCTACATTTTGTGGAGTATACGGCTTATTACAGAACCTTGGCTTGCTTGACTGGGCTTGTTGTCTAATGTCTATGCAGTAGAGTATGATGATGCTTGTAACATTTTTTGCGTGTACTTGGTCTTGATGTGAAGCATTTACTCGTCTGATGCTTTCCCAAACAGTTTACACAAAAGGACTGCTCTTTAATTAATTAACAACTCCAAACCTTGATTCTGGCTCATTGCATGGAACTTGTTGCATCTGCCTTCACTGGCTAAGAATGTCATTTTTCATATGGCTTGAAACTTACAGTAATGTACGTTTTTCATACGGCTTAGAACTTGATTGTTGAGGATGCTGTTGTGTGTGTAAACTGACTAGTATCTTCGAGTGCTCTACTCCTATTCTCTAAAAACTGTTTTGGATCTCTGAAAGGGTGAAATCGACAGTGGCTGTAGACAAATTCCACTGACGTTTTGTTTCCACATCCAGTTTTCTTGAAATTAGCCTTATTATGAATGCATCCCAATGCTCGGTGGGTAAACCTAGGGTCTTTAATGCATGCAAATTCTCATTGACAGTGTCAATTAAGCCGCGCATTTCACCAGCTGATTTCGAAGTGATTGATTGTAGGTCTAATAAAGCATCAATATGGGCATTTGATATTATTTTGCTGTTTTCAAATCTAGCCTTTAGGATATCGATCGCTAAGGTGTAGTTTGAATCAATCGTGGATAGGGTTTCTATTTTTCTTAGGGCTTCTCCTCTAACGGACCCTTTTAAATATTGCAGCTTTTGGACAGCCGATAGATTCTTATTGTTATGTACTAGTGATGTAAACAGATCAAAATATGGCAGCCATTTACAGTAGTCTCCCTCAAAGATGGGAAGAGTTATCTTTGGCAGGTTCGCAATCGAGTGCTCGTTACAGCTTGTTTTGTTGGCATTATTGCCTGAATTGCTAGGGGGTCGCCATCTTGCAATTTTGACAATAACTGTCTCAGTTTTACTTTCAGTTGCAAAACTGTATTTTCGAATTCAGTTCTCTCATCTAATTATTTGCCGATGTCTTGACACTTTGTCTGTATTTCGTCCTGAGCGTTCAGGTATTTTTTCTCTATATCGACGAGCCATTCAAGAGTTAATTCTACCAACTTGAAATTCAGCTTGAAATTATTAACGGATTTTTTTGGTATCAAGAACAAAATTCAAAATTAGAGAGAATGTTTGGATCAAAGATTGAATAATTAATTAACTATATCTATAACCAGTGGTTCTTGATTAATATATCGACATTATGAAGCCGTCTTGGAATAATTTACCAGACCTGGCGTTAGCAAAAGTATTTGGACACCTATCCGATGAAGAAGACCGATATAATGCAGCCCTCGTCCTGGTCCCGCGCCTTCAGATCTCCAGAAATCTGGCGCAAAATGAGGTTAGACCTCTCTCAAAGTCACCGTGCAAGTTTCGGCAAAAAACCGTTAACGTTTGTACAAAGTTTGGGAGAATATCTTAAAGAGTTAGTTACAGAATACTGTGCTGTACTAAAGTACAGAATACCGTGCTGTATTAAAGTACAGAATACCGTGCTGTATTAAAGTACAGAATACCGTGCTGTACTAATGTGCAGTCTTACCGTAAATTTAAAGAAAATAATACAAAGCTGGACTGAGATTTTAAATTTTAAATGTCTTAATTGTTATTTAAATGCAATAATGAATTGTGTCAAGTAAAAATAATATTACAGAGGAAGTGGTGTCTCCTAGTGTCCTACAAAAATTATTGTAGTCTGTTCTCGTGGGAAATCATCTCGATATATTTATAGGTATAACACAATTAATTATAATACTTTTATAACAACTTTTTTGTCAAATTATTTGTAACTTCTTACTATATCTCTTAAAATTTTTATCATATAATTAATAGGGCCAATGTAGGATCTTATCCTTAAAATATAAGAAAATTATGGAAACTTTGACCTCTTTAGACTGGAATAAAGAAAACGGTATTATTTACGTTACTGTACGCCTCCGTATATGTGAAAAATGTATTCGTATCGTAACAGTATTCGGTAATTATCAATTTTACCAACAGTTCAAAATTATTTCCCTTGAGTTTAATTTTAAACGAAAAAAATCTTCATTAATTTTCTTTATAATTTCTTCGTCGTAACATATTCTTCATCTCAAAGTAATTCCAAGTAACCGTTATAAACCATCCGAATCATATAAATCGTTAGTTGTCTTTCAGATTTTACTACTGCCAACGGTAACTCTCATTACCTCCATTGTAACAGAGAATTATAATTATCCAAACGAGGATGTTGTTATGAAACTTGTTGCAACTTTCTATTCCAAACTTTTTCTGGATATTTTCTTTTTGGTCATTCTCGTCTTTGCCTTGTTTCTTTCCTTTAACTGATTTTTCTGACATTTCATCCTGGTCCCTGATTTTGATTTTTCCCAATCTGTCTTCTCCTTCCTGATCAGTCTGCTTTACGCCATCTATGTCATGGTTTTCGTCGATCTCATTCATTGCTTCGAACAGATCTCGCTTCTTTTCTATCATCTCTGTCATTTTCGGTTTTTCTGT
>JAQGBM010000106.1:0-18073 GCA_034698405.1 Symphylella vulgaris | reverse complement strand
TTCGTCTCCAACAATTCGTACCCGAACAATTGGTCCCCGAGCAATACGTCCCCGGACAATTCGTCCCCAAAATTTCAGACCCAGAAACTCGTCCCCGACAACTTGTACCAGAACAACTCGTACGAAATGTTAGGGACGGGTTGTCCGGGGACGTATTGCTCGGGGACCAATAATATTGTTCGGGTACGAATTGTTGGAGACGAGTTGTTGGGTACGAAATGTTGAGTACGGATTGTCCGGGGACGTAATGCTCGGGGACCAATTGTTCGGGTGTAAGTTGTTGGGAACGAACTGATCGGTGACGTAATATTGGAGACAAATCTTCCGCGAAGCGATCCGCAAAATTATTAAAACAGTAGAAAATTGACATAATAAAAAAATTATTTTTCATACCTAGCATGGTCAAATGACTGCATATTTATTCCCATATTTCTGTGATGATCCCATGGGTATTTTGGGGGATGTAGCCTCAGGCCTTCAGCATACAATGGTTGATTTAAAGCATAAACTAATGCACCACCTGCAGTCCCCAAGGCTCCAAGAGATAGGTACAGCTAAGGAAAAATAAAATCAATTACCGGTAAATATGACTTCACTTCTCGTTATTTGTTTTTAATTGTATAAAGAATTTATTTATTTTGTCTTTTTAAGCCCACTCCCAACGAAGGAACGGGCTTATTATGTTTTCGGTTTGTACGTCTGTGTGTCTGTCACACCCATTACAAGTAATGGCATGTGCCATTACAAGTAATGGCACATATACTACGTCTATGGTCACACCTTATGTAGTAAGTTACTAAATATAGCAGCCCTACTCAATTGGCGGTTTATAAACATCATTTTATAAACTCTACGATGATTGCGACATGTGACGATAATGAGGGATTATTTCAAAAATTATTAGGATGTCAGATAAACGGTTGAATCTTACGAAAAATTATTTTACGTAAAGTTTACGTAAAATTTGTACGTAAATTTTTACTGTTAGTGTTACAGTAAACTTTACGCGAACTTTTTACGTAAACCTTTTTTAAGTAAACGTTTTACGTAAAAAGTTTACGTTTAAAAGTTTTACGTAAAGTTTCACTGTTACAGTAAAACTTTACGCGAACTGTTTACGTAAACCTTTTTTACGTAAACTTTACGTAAATAATGTTTACATCAAATTACTGTTACAGTAAAACTTTACGTAAACGTTTGACGTAAACATTTTACGTAAAGTTTACGTAAAACGTAAAAAGGTCGCGTAAAGTTATACTGTAACAGTAAAAATGTACGTAAAAAGTTTACTTAAAAAACTTTACGCAAACTGTTTACGTAAAGTTTAACGAAAGGTTTTACTGTAACAGTAAAACTTTACGTAAAAAAGGTTTTCGTAAAACTTTTCGTAAAACGTTTTACGTAAAACGTTTACGTAAAAAGTTCGCTTAAAGTTTTCTGTAACTGTAAAAATTTACGTAAAACTATTCGTAAAACTTTGCGATAAGAAAAGTCAAAATTTTAGTGATAGGCCTAGCCTATATACGTCAAAATATATTGTTCCATTCAAAGAATTTCATAATACCATACTGTCTTTAGTGCCTTATAACTTACAACTGTCGTAGTTGAGTACATAATTAGGAAATTCGAACAAAATTAAGTTCTCTGTTTCAATAAAAGGTCTTTTCTTCAAAGAAACATTTAAAATATTTTAAGTATATAGGCTCATTTAAAAATTTAGATCCAGCATCTCTCCGACTCAATTTAAAACAATTAAATATTTTATCCAATTAAGTTACTCCATATTGGATCATTCTGTTCCCATTAAAGTATTATTTCTTGGAATAACAACCCTCATCTTCCCCGAAAGACTTGTTTATATATTGTTGCGACACATTATTTTTTTAATGTTTGACACAAATTACATGATACCATATTATAAGTAGCAAGAATAATATTATAATGGTTCGTATAGTAAACTAATAATAATTTGAAAGCTACTGGTGGGGTTGAAGCCAAGGGTGGCGGTGATGTATTAGTTTTTTGCGGTTCAACGATATAAACGTACATCCTATTGCATGGGTGTTGTATGACTTCTTTAGGTGGGGTTTTTAAAAGAAACCTTATAGTTTACTGTACGTTACACCCATAGGATGAAATTCAATTTTCTTGAAACCTGATAGTCCTGAAATAATTGCCGCAACTCTAATAAATTTGAATATCAATTTTGTTTAAATTTACATTTTAATTTTTAGCTCGAAAACCTTTTTTTAATTATTAATTTTGATTCAGGATGATTTTTTTTTTTACAAAAAGTTTAATTTAGAAAAATTACAGATAATGACTGTTACACTCGAAACATGTCATGCCTAGTTTTATTTTACATTTTGATTCCGACTAAAATAAATAATTTTATGGATATTCTGCTGTCTGAGACTTATATAATTTTTAAGTACCGTATAATAAATTACAGATTTTTTTCAACAATATAACTTAGGGATATATACCGGGGTATAGCCTACTGTCAATATGCAAGTGATTAAGAGGTTGTACCTATTATATAGTAGGCTATGTTTGCCAAATGCCTCCCTGTTTGCAGTCTGTTATGCTGAGGCTGGTATAAGAATTTCTTCGCGAGAGAAATAGCCTATTATTATTAGGGGGACTATTATAACTGCTCGTCTTTCGGATGAGAGTTTAAAGTTAAACCTATTTAAGTCCCTTTGTGAAAACTGTAGATATATAGCCTTTTTCTCTTCACATTCTATGAACTCTTATATCAGGATAAGCTGAAAATATAAAAATATTATTTAAAAAAAAAAAAGTATATAGGCGTAGGCTACTTTGTTGGGTAATGTTTAGTTTTTGTGTCAACATAAGTTATTTGATTTCATATTTTTCTTATTATTTTTAGCACCCCATCATGGTATTTTAAACTTGAACCCAGAACCAACAGATCACTCCTATATTTATAAAGTAAAAATAAACTTTTAAAATGTATCTAAAAATTTTGTTCAAACGTATTTGGGTAAATATTTTTCTTCTTATAGTGTAACTGTTTCCGGAGTCTTTGTAAACTGTAATTTCCCCCCTTATATTTCTGTTTCCTTTCCATCACTGAAACCCATTAAAAGTACGCCATTTCCCCCTTTTCTTTTTTGTTTACACTATATAAACACCCTCGCTGGAATTTATTCTGTAAAAGTCATTGTACTTGTAAAACAAAAAATTATTATCATCCCCATTGCGGAAATTAGACTGTCAAACTAAAAGGCTAAAAGGGATAGTCACTGTTTATGTGCTATGAATGGTGATATCAAAGCACTTGTTGCCTATCTTGTAAACAAGTATAATATCTTTAACATGTCCATCATACATGGTGTCCCATTTCTTAACAGTTTATATAAAAGCTAAAAATACTGCTCTCTGTATAGTTTCTGATTCTGAAATAATAATAAAAAACACTAGCCTAATAACTTTATTTTCTTTTCTGAAGGTACTTTATAGGCCTGAATAATAATAAGATGTGACGGCCCTATTTAAATAAGCGATTATTAAGTTATTAAACGTATTATCTGTGTTGAATAAACACTATAATTTCAAAGAGGTGGGTCAAAAAAGTAAAAGAGTTTAATGAAGGCTGGAGATGTAGCGCATATTTATACAAAGTAACTTAAAGCCTACGTATTAATGTTAATTATATTCATTATTAATACTACGTCTATATATCGTCAGAGAACATAAAATGGGTAGATTGAGTACCGGTATGAGCTAGGGTGCCACAAAAATGTTAAAAAAGAAGTGGCGGAGGCAGGAATTCTTTTTTTTTTTTGAGGGGGGGAGGGATATTCGTTGGGAGGTTTTAGTTTTATTTCCAAAAGTATTAATGGGGGATGCAACAACCCCCGATCCGCAGGAGGCGAAAGTTTTGGGGCTAAAAAAGCACAAATGCACCTATACAATGTAATCAATGTAGATTACATTAATTTTTGTGCCGAATACACAATTCCATGGTGATACCGGGTTCCCTCCCTCTCGGGATTTTTTTTGGGGGGGGGGGATTTATCCCCCAATCCCCCCTGCCCACGCCCCTGTAAAATGAAATTTACAGTAAATTAATATGAAATTTATAAGTTTTACAAATGTTCCCATTCATAATAAATTTAAAAATTGCATAAATTTCTATAATTACTATAAACATTAGAAAAAGTTTATTTACAGTAATTTCTTAATTCTTACTCCGTATATCAATTAATATTTAAATACCTATAATAGGTATATTTAAAACCTGGGCAACGAAGATGAAAAATAAGAAAATTAAATTTTTTTAAAGCTTCGTTAGCAATTTTGTAAAAATTCTGCGGGACGGTAAAATATTATTGAAAAAATATTACAATTCATTTTTAGAAAATATGAAAGAGCACTATAATTTTCCAACAAAAAAATAACTAAGCTAATATGTTATACATTTTATTTAATTCTCTTGCTGGGTGTCGCACACAAAAATAGTTTTTCATTTTTTTTTTGCTCTTTTCCATAGGCTATATGACAGCCATAATAATCTGGATATTCCGCATGGAATGCATTTTATTAATTTTTTTTAAATCTATAGGTAAAGATATGTATTTTCTAATATCGTTTTATTATTTTTTACTCCAGCTTATTCGTTTTAAAACACAGAGTAATAGTGTCCGGGTTGATAATGAAATCATGATATAATTATGCAAACGTTACCCTGAACTTCATAATATTGAAAGGTATATAGGCTATAAAACAAATCGCAATTATAGACTGAAACATGTTACCCTTTATAATTTGTGCAAATTCTAGTTCAGACTGATTATAATGTACCTATGCGAATGTAGGCGGACTAAGTCCACGTTTCTGTATATGGATAGTTGTAGGTTTTTTTAGTGCCCCACCAAAGAAGAAAGAGCTGATAATATAGCCTTGAGTGTTCTACTTCTCAATTTGTTTTTTTTTCTGATATGCCATCACAAAACTTGTTACAATAACTCGTGATGCCGTAGAGAAGAGAAAAAAAATACCTATAAAAGATGATATTTCAGGAATGTTATATTATTCTGTTGTAAATTGATTATTATAACAAGTATCATCCTTTTTAACGTTATTTCAAGGACTAACTGTATCATTTATCAAGCTTTTTATAACGGAGAAATTGAATAGCATCATCATCAGGCTGGTGTGGTGATTGTTGTTTAAACTATTTATTTTTCGACTGAATATATAATGGAATATGTGTGAGGCGTGGAAAATATATACTTAATAAAATATTAAATATAGTAAAGGGTAAAAGTGTTCAACTTATAGCCTATATACTCGAAAAGTTATGAGTGAAATGTGGATACGCAAACTGTGTAATAATGCATGGATTTTAATATTTACGGCAGGCAAGAGAATAAGGCAGTGTCTCAGTAAGGTGGTAAGGAATATTCTTCTTATTCTTATAACGCCAACAACAACAAAAAAACACTAATGTTCTGATGACTGATGTGAAAATGAGGAAATTGAGTTAGGTCAGATTGTTGCTAGCTGATTTTCTCCTCTCAAAGAAAAAAAATTGTGTTTTCTTACTCCTCATCTTTCGTACTTTCCCAATCCCGCTATCCCATCATCCATGATGATCAAATTAGCTAAATTAGGTAAAATTAGACATATTGGAGGCTTGGAGATATTCACGCTTTTAGATTTAGAACAAAAACAAAGCTTAGGTTGGAATGGCATACAGCTGCGCGCCTGTATGCCATCCCAACCTAAAGCTTTATTTTTGTTCTCAATACATCCATTGGAGCAATTCATTATTTAGATATTAGGCTATATAGGCTACCTGTAGATACTCGTAAAAGTATTATCAACCGATTATATGGCTTAATTAAACATAACTAAGTTATGCAATTTGATCGAATTGTAAAGTTATCGAAACCTTCTAAGTTAAAAGAAAGATCATGTTCAGGTCCTCATTAATTTTTATTAATATTAAGATAAAACCAACGGGGCCTGCTAATTAGATTTCGTTAGAATGGAATATTAATTTTTCCATTATTTTTTAATGCGAATACGTACTTCACAAGAAATATGATATTTCTAATTTTCGTTGAGAGAATTTTGATGGTATATAGTACTTTGGCAGTATTTTAAAGTAATATTTTCGAATTTCCTTAAATATAATGTTATTGGTTCAGACTTCAGACAATGGTGTTTGTTTTTAAAGCCTATAGAATAAAAACACAGGATATTATCACATATTATTTTGTCCAAGTTTTGCTCTTCGTCGAGTAGGTTTTCCAAAAGATTTTCAGCCTTGGGGCGCTCAACGCCTACAGTTTACGTTTCCGTTTCAGTGGTCGTTCATTGAAAAGAAACAGAATACGTTGAAGGCAAACACAGTCGCCCAGCTTCCCAAATTTTATATTATTTTCGTGGACTATATATACGTCAATCTACCAAAATCTTAAGAGATGCTTTCCCAAATAGGAAATGTGACATTCTATCAGAATGACAATATAAAATAAGAGTTGCATAGCTGAGTAAACAGGCCCGAACAATCTCACATCGAGTGTGATGGATAAAATTAGGAGATTATATGACACATTTTTTCTATAGGGCCTAGCATTATTTATGGAAGCAAAATTCTCTGAATTTAAAATGAATATGGAAAGTGTCGTAATTTTTATTTTTGAATAATAATGCTTATTAAATATAAAAAATACTATAATACCTTATATAAATTGTATCTTAGCTTGGAAATTTTTGGTTTTTCGCGAATCAACTGTATTATAGAGTTATTAAATTTATAAGGTACAATCTTAATAATATTTTTTTTAACCGAATTATGTTCTTATATTCAATTTCAAACTAATTGGACTGTTTTTATATTTCATTACAGATATTTCTCCATCCTAGATCGCAGTCTGCTAAGGAACTTGCTGGTAAGTTTCAATATTTTGTATATTCCTCATTTTTATACCGACGTACTGCGAATATCATATAATTCATAAATAATTATTATCATTTATGGTAAGTCATAAGGCTATAGGTCATAAGGCTGTATAGGCTATAACGATCTGGACTCGACTGGTTATTGCATTAATTATTAGTGTAACCTAATGCATTATAGGTATACACTACAGTAAAAAGCACCATGTAACATGGTATTGATGGTATTGGTACTAATTTTGTTCTAAGGTCCTAAGGACCGAATTCATAAACCCTTCGAGACCTGGCAGGCTGGCACCTGTGTACTTATAGTCTGTATATTATACGGTATAGCCTTGGTATAACTCTACAATACAGTAATATTATACTCCTATTTAAACAAATAAAAATAACAAAACTTCAATATAAAAAACCATATTTGCGTACCGTAATAGAAAACCCATTATAGGAAGTACAAAATTAATATTTTCGAAACAAAAAGTACATACGCTACGTCGCAAGAGCGTGACGTACTGGATAAACTTCCACTTTGGGAGACTGGTTACAATATAGGTGACACGTAACTGTCATGGAGGATGGTAATTTATATTACTTTCTTTGACATGCTAGCACAGGAGTTAAAAAAATAGAATATAGGGAGATAAAAAAGAACTGTTAGCGATGTAACAGCTGACGAATCCCGTGTCTAATGACCCTCAAAACAATTCAGTTTTATTTTTACCTTTTCACTTAAAAGAGTACCTATAACTCTATATAATAAGGCAGCAAATATTATTGAAACCAGCTATATAGCGAGATAAAACCCCATCATGTTTATAAGTTTAAACGTATTTTTCTTCTAAATCTATTGATGCATAACATATTAGTTTTTTCTTAAATGTAAACATTGCAAAACAATTTTATTGTTTGCCGAATTTTTCCAATGTTTTTGTTTTGTTACTGTACGCAGAATATAGGTATACTATCATTCTTGTGTTTTGGTAATTTTATTGCGTACTTCTGTGCACGGTAGCCTAACTTACTCATGTGAACCAAACGCAAAGTCATGCAGAGAGACAGCTTGTTCGGAGATTGCGCGCTTGGCCCTGATGTAAACCCACCAGCAAAGTTACTAAGAACGATCTCTTTCGGCTAAGTAAGTTACTCTCTCCGAGGTACCTATGGCCACCCCTTACTTTCTGCACATTTGTTTCATTATAGGCTAATTAAATTGCCACCCCGTCTTTGGCAAGTGCAAACCTTTACGTATATACCAAACGTATTCGTATACAGTATTACTTACCGTACGTAAGTCTTATACCTATAGCTAGTAAAAATAAAATGTATTTAATTATTTATATAATTATAGACTAAATCGTACTATTAGCCTAAAGACATTTTCTTCTATATACAGGATAACCATAAATATTTAAGTGTGTCTGTGCTATTCAACGTTGAATAGCACAGACACAGTAAATATTTATGGTTAAATAGTTACTGTATAGAAGAAAATTTGTTTGCTGAAGGTATAGGATTCGTCCGTAAAACTAATAAGTTTAAATTTTATATAGGCCCATGCACGCAAACTTTATGGTACGATACAGTAAACGTGGATGTACCGTACAGGTATATAGGCCTGTAACATGCATTAGTTATAGTGTTTGGGTTTTACTATACAATGTATAGCCTAATGTAGACAAACCTATATAGGGTGGTCGGTACTGCAGAAACACAAAACATCTGAGAAAGTTAAGAGGAACTCTTTGACGAAAGAATAAGCCAATACTTAGCCTGTTATGTTTACAGATATAGCCTATGGTATAGCCTACGTGAAAATTGCCCAGCACTCATTCTTAAAAATTACATCAATAACTTTTATTTTCTATATCTCTGTTTTGTGTTTATGTAGCCTTTTTCACCCAAAACAGAGTAAGAAAATTAAGGATTTCATATTGACTATATATATTTGATATTTTTTTTTTAGAATGCTGATCATGAGTGGGTTGGCTTATGTTTTCTCAAATATTTCATTGAGTTCCTGTTCTTATAATTTCTCTACATAGATTCCACTCTATATAAGTTTGTAACTTTATAGCCTACCGATATGATAATATTATATTGTCTATATTGAACATATTTTTGCTCTGTTTTTATACCGTATAGAAGAATATGGCTATACCAAATCCAACGTACTGTAAAGATATAAAAATTTTACCCTAAAATATACTCGGTGTTATTTACATATGACGTCATAATTAGCATTCTTCTGTTTATATTTTTGTAACAAACCTCTATATTGTTCGCTTGGCTTCTACTATATGAAAATATTCTATTCGGGCTAATATGATTTTGAATATGTAGAACGAAGGATAATTGGAATAAAAAGGAATGGCTAATAGCGCAGACGAAAGCATGTTTCTCCATGGTGGTTTATGTACGTAAGAGTGAATGAAAGAACTTTTTTTTGCACAAAATTAAGCCGCCCTGGGAATTAACGTCTTATAAATTCGAAGTACAGCATGTTTTTGCTTATCGTGAAAGATACATTTTAGTTACTATGGTTACTGGTTCTTAACCATGCTATTATAGGTAGGCTATGGTACATGACAGAGTATTTCTTTGTCATGTTAATGTTGTCAACTTGAGAAGTTTTGGTGCTCTGTAAGTTTTCAGATCAGGAGTGCTGCATCGCATTGAGTGCTTGGCATATTCTTGGCAGGTTTTCTCGATTTTTTAACGGAATAAAATGGACTTCAGATACATTTTTTAAAGGTTTTACATCCGTTTTTCCATCATATAAAAAAAGGATATAGAAAAACTATGTTGTTTATACTTTGGAAATTATACTGAAACAATTGGCCTTATGCTGATCATGGTGTAAAAGTGCGGTATAGTTTAAACGTTATTAAAATAACTCGGTGAAGTTGTTAACAGGATTTGATAACAATATTTAGAACAAGGTTTAATGGGAAAATGAAAGATTTAACAGCGGCTGTTCTCTGAAGAAGCTTTGGTATTTGAAAAAACCTTGTAGCAACAGCCTATTCCCTCTCACTCACCTATACATCTTTGTATATCGAGGAAGGAGATTAATTATTAAAAGGAATTATAGTACATTTATTTTAATAATGTCAATGTTTGATATGTGTCAAGAAAAATTTGTAAGAAGTTTTAGCGAGAGGTTTACGAAAAACCAGCAGGGATCGATCCCCAGTAAATCGGAATATTTGTGGAATCAGATGCGGGAACAAAAGATTGCAGGTAGGCCTATAATGTTTCCTCTACCTAACAAGAGGTGTGTCTTTGTAATATTATTTTACGAATTAGGTAATTGAATCGCTGTAAAATAGGTATAATTCATTTAATCTTTAAGTTTTTTCTCGTATATTCAAATCAATAGCGCAGCATATATGCAGGCACGAATGCTATACCGATGATATGATGGTCGTACGCGGTATAGCTTAATTTCGTAGTTCGTACATATAGTTATACACCGCAAATCTGGACCAAGATCCAAGATTAATACCGGTACTTATTCCATCAGGGTTAATTTCAATCCCGACAATATAGGGCCAGAATATTTCAAATTTTTCAAATTCTACAATTAGCCTATATATACTTTTGTCCCAGGAAAGCATCTGAAAAAAGTTATAGGCTGGTTATAATCGAATTTAGTTATATATGTTCTGTTAACCGCATTGTCCTTAATTATATCGGATTTTTAGCGACTTACATATATACGCAAGAACATTAGCCTATATACTATTTATTAGGTATGAAATATTTTGTTCTCAAAAACAAAATATCTCGTAAGTCCTCTTGTGGGTTACAAGATACTTACCGTATACGAGATATTTATTATTTAGGCCTATATATACGAGATACTTA
This sequence comes from Symphylella vulgaris, assembly GCA_034698405.1. Classification (NCBI taxonomy): domain Eukaryota; kingdom Metazoa; phylum Arthropoda; class Symphyla; family Scolopendrellidae; genus Symphylella; species Symphylella vulgaris. Next base: position 7,270 of record JAQGBM010000106.1, on the reverse strand, counting down.
CGAGATATTTTGTTCTTGAGAACGAAATATTTCATAATAAATAGTAATGTACTTACGAGAACAAAATACGGTACCTCGTAAGTCGTAAACCTGGAGGCTTCCAGGTTTACGACTTACCGGTATACGACGTATTTTGTTCTTGAGAAATTTTAACGTATATTACAGATGCTACAAATTCGAAAAGGACAGTAATATCCAAAGTAATAGAAGATATGGTGTTAATAGGGTGGTAATATCATTTTATTATGAAACCATATCGATTCGTTGACATATAAACGAAAAATAAAATTAGATTAAAAAAATAAAAAATAGCATAAGTTCCACAATTAAAGTTTGTCGATCCAGAAACGAGTACCCGGTAGCAGAAATTCCTTTGTCATATCCACCAAACGGTCGTGCAACGTGCAGGTTTATAAGGACATGAAGGACAATTAATCAGATGTTGAGTTACTTCAGTATAGGCTACCGGTACCGGTACTCCGGTAGTCTCTCCCAAACCGCACAAACAAGTGGTGGACGAATCTTCAGGGAGAAATCCCAACTTTATTCCCAAGGACCCAATCTCTTTAAATTGTCTTTAGTTCTATAATCTATGTACTTATATAAAATCCATAATAGGCCTATACTTTATCTTCTATGTTAATTAACTTATTCTTCTCTTATTATTGAAATTGTGTATATGAAATCAGTGATTCCACTGCTAAAGTGGACTAAGCTTTCTTAAACTCTTTAGTAACCAATTGCATGACTGTCAAGTTATTCAGTGTTAGCAACCATTTCATAAGGAGATCATAAGTTATTTCGCTATTCCCACTCCATCTATAAATATTCCAAAATGACTTGTCTCTTCTATAATTACAAAATTATTAATTTAATGGTTTTCTAAAATCTTAAATATATTTCGGTTCCGGTTCCAATTTTTTCGAGATTTATTAAATTTTGTTTTCGAGATTTCTGTTTCAGTTCCAAACCCTGCCACTCAATCATAATCATGCCCTAAAAAACTCAACTTCAGTATTATTTTGACATATAAGTTAGAGAGGTCCATCCTCCATCAGACTTGTATAATGTATGTAACTATCCTTCTGTAATATGACAGTGCCGTACAGCCATGTAGCCTACTGTATCTATAATAATATGCTGTATACAAAGATGTCGTGACTTCTGATCTAATAATGCGAACATTAGCTTCGTTAAGACCTAAATACTCGCAGAATAAGCACTTCTAAAATCTTGCTGTCAGCTGCTCTATGCTGAGTTTGCGAAAATGCGTCGTCAAAAATTACGAGAATCTTGTATAACACTCGAAATGTGAGACTGTACAGACTTCCCTTATAATCTATTTTCAGAAAAAAAAGAACACTGTTTACGCGAGTAAAACTTATATATACGTAATGACTGTTTACTCTCGGGCACATTTTTTACAAGCACGTGCCGTTGTAATTTTTCGGGCGAAGAAAGTATCATGGAGCACGGAAAACAAACCAGCGTCAGATGGCATCCGTGACCGAAGCGTGCAAAACGTGCTCGAACAGCGAGAATAGTTACGTTGTTGAGCAATGTGTGCATATAGATGCAAATAAATCCATTATATTTCGTAGAGGTTGTAGCTTTTTTAGGCGCAAATTGGCGCAGTCTTTGTATTTTAGGAAAATATAGAACAAAGAACATAGATTGTATAAAGGTTTTGATTTTTCGGATATACTTTATAGCAAATTGATTTAGCCTTGCTAACTTGTATTAACTACCGTATTACTTACGAGTTAGTTCCAAGAAAACTATTATATAGGCCTATTTGATTATTTTAATTGTTTTTTTGAATTGTTTCTTTTTTATAAATTCAATTATAATTTATAATGGCTATTGTGAATTATACCCCGTAGTAAGCAATGCTGTTATGTCGGATATCGTTTCGAGGGTTATACCTTTGATTTACCACGATCAAAATGGCATAAATCAAGTATATTCCAACTCTATATGCTTTACCGGGTACCTTATAACTTAGATACACCATTTTATCGTTTTATGTCATTTAAATTATAATGTAACACATTTTTTGAACACTGTCGAGGTACCGATGTACTGTTGGATTAATGGAGTTCCAACGAACGCGGGTAGATGGCGTTGGCATCTTTTTAACATTGAGCAAAACGATATATGCGATCTTGCTTAATATTGTTGTAAATGTAACTATTATACGTATATAACTTAAGCAAATAGCAAAAACCATGCCAAAAAATGTTTATTATTGCAGAAAATAGAATAAATTAAGAATACAGTTCTAACATCTTTTACATTTCACGTGCTAAACTTACATTTTTTCTACATTTGAGGGCCTATTATTTTATTATTATATATTATCAGAATATACAGTAGTATATCATACGAATCTTTTGGGTGACATGACCTTATAAGTTGATTTAAGGAATAAAGGAATAAACAACTTAAATTGCTCGTAAAAATGAACTCCAATTTTCGAGATTGAAAACAACATGCAGAATCGTCTAACCTTTTTCGTAACAGTCTTTAAATTTTAACAACAGTACCTTTACCATTAAAGTTTTGTTAATATATAAAAACAAGATTCCAAAGCAAGGTTTCACGTAACAATCTCCAGGGACGAATGAAAAATATGGATGCGCGTAGGTTGAACAATAAAGCAAATTTTTTTTTCTCTATGGAGAAGGATCGGATATTAGGCAACCAAATTCCTGTTTTGGCGTATAAGTTACTCATTTTATGTTGTACTAGACCGTACTATCATCAGAATTTAATTATTAAATTATTATAAAATTAAGATAATTGATAATGCAATATTATCTTCCAAATTGAGAGATCGCTATTGAGGTGGTTTTGACACGTGGTCAGGTTAATGCCGCATGAGAGACTTGCTAGGCAAGTCCTTCTGGCCAAGCCACGGGGAATAGAAAGAGAAGGGTGGGACGACCCTGGGACGACCGAGAACGAAGTGGATGGACAACATCCAAGCTCTCGGCAAAGAGCGCCTTGGAATTCCCCCTGAAGATCTGATTCCGGTGGAGGAAGAACGTGACCATTGGAAGACCCTCCGGGGCTGCTGCTCCCGCGACCCGAAAGGAATAAGGGTTTGAAAATGGATGGATGGATGGATATTTTCTTAAATTATTACAGTGTCAGGTTAGAGTTTGCTACGTATACAGTAGTTTTTCTGTTTTGAGTTGAGTTCGATAAACTCCCTGGACTTTGAGTTAATCTGCTATTGCCTAACTTATTTAACACGTTAGGGATCGACTTAGGATCCATCCATCCATTCAGTGGCGGATCCAGAAAAAATTTTGAGCGGGGCAGGATTTTTTTTCCACAAATTTTGAACATAGTTCAAAAATTTTCATAATATTATTATGAAAATTTTTTTCCGAATTTAAGTCAAATTTCCTGAATTTTAAGTCAAATTAACATTACTTCTGTTAAGAATATAATATACCGTATATGACTTAAGTCATAATTTTAAAATTTGGTGCATTTTTGGTTTTTTTTATGTTATATCAGTAAAAAAAAATTTAACTTTACTTTTCTTTTGGGGGGAGGCCCCCCCCCTCTATATCCGCCACTGCATCCATTTTCAAACTCGCTTATTCCTTTCGGGTCGCGGAGCAGCATCCCAGGAAGGTCTTCCAATGGTCCCGTTCCTCCGCCACCGGTATCAGATATTCAAGGGGAATTCCCAGGAGTTCATCTCTACCGAGAGCTTGGATGTTGTCTATTCACATCGTTCTCCGGTGTCCTACTCTCACCCTTCTATTTTTCCCCGTGGATTTGCCAGAAGGACTTGTCTATAGCTAGTCTTTCATGTATCATTCTGACCACGTGTCCAAACCACCTCGACAATTGTGATTTTTCAATTTGGAGAAATAGGCCTACATATACGGCTCGATTCCAAGAGAATATTGATGTTACTGACTTTGGATACCAAATTAATAATATCCATATACCGGTATAGTCTATTTATGCAATTCCTTTCATCTTTTGCCCAAATCTCTTTCACTCTTAATTTTTCTCCTAAACGTGACCTAAAAAACTGGGGGAAATGACTAAAATGTAAATCTGAGTTATTTGGGGGAAAGCATTTTTTTAATGAATTAGCCTATATTTTTAACTTAATTTCACCAACTTTCACGTAATTTTTTAAGTATATAGAATTTAGGCTATATATAGTCATGTTTCATGTATTGTATGCTGTAGTGTATAGACTACAGTATTATTATCGTGAAAGGTTTATTAAACTTTATGTTATGGGTGGTGAAAGAAGTACCTGCATTAAGCTACCTGCAAAATTCCCAAAATTTAATATGCAGGTGCATGACACTAAACGTATAATAGGCTATAGGCTAACGTATAACTTATAGTTGGCTATTTAAAAGGCGAATGCATTATACTCAAAGTATATTGCATAAAGTTACTCCGCAGCCACTTTAGGCTATATCTTGTAAAAATTGTATGATATATTCCTTATTTTATATGCTGTTTTGTGTTTTCGATCAAAATATAGATTATATAATGTACAATATAATACCCCGTATATAGGATAAAGGAGAAATTCAAGTAATTTGATGCTACATTTTTGTACAAGCCCTGAATGCCTAAATCATTCTTTTTCAATCCTGAACGGAATGATAGATTATTATACCGTATTATACTCGCGATGAAGATGTACAGAGCTCATAGCGCATCCAATACATTGTTATTACGTAATTATTATTAGAAAAGCTGTCACATCACGTTTCAATCAATATAAGATCATCGAAGCTCTCTCTTATATTTTCTTCGTAACATATTAGAATTTTATATTATACAAGTGATATTGATCCTATAGTTCGAGATATAAAGTAACTCTATACCGGAAGGAAAGAGAAAGTCCCGGGGACAGCGAGAAAATAATATACAGGCCTTATTGATTTCATATTATCAAGATAATGCTCGTAGAATGTGAGCTATGTACGATAAGTTCGTTTTTATGGGTTCTTAACCGGAGGTCCTGCGAGTATTATAGCCTAGGTTTTAGTGGCTTGGTGGCGAATATGCCTGTAATCACAAAGTTGCGAGTTATACTTATAAGAATTTAATTAAAACCATACGAATAGTTTGCATTTTAAAGGTGTACTTACACACTCATCCCTGAAAAGGGGTTCGCCCCCGTCGGTGGAAGAAGAAATAGATAGACGTGATATAAGAAAATATAGACTCCATCTTTTTTGCCTAGCTCTCACACATAGGTGAAGGAGGCAAAAAAGGATCGAGCCTTATTTTCTTACAGTACATCGATATTTTCTTCTTCCACCAACGTGTGAACCCCTTTTCAATCGCAGGATGGCAGGCCTTTTAAGAATTTCAGGGTGGGTGAAAATCTTGAAAGTTATACAGTATAGTGGCTCCTCTTTCCGATGAGAGTATAAAGTGTAGGCTATATACAAGATCCCCTTGCTCTCTGCACATTATAAAGAAGATGAGCAGATGAGGCCTCCGCCTCGTCTTCCGGTTATGGCCTTTATTGTCTCTCATCGCGATGTTCAAAAATTTTAAATAAGTTATAACAAAACCATTTTATGACAGGTATTCCAATGGTTGCATAGGAGTATAAATTCATTGTCTTATTCCTCATTAATTTAATACTCGACGCATAAAATTCCATTATTAACCTATTTAAAAATTCCATAAAATCATTGTTTATAAGACCAGCAGGACCGCTGAGAATATTAATGAAGAATATTTTATTATTATCATAATACCTTACCCTTTGGGAGAAATATCAATATACCGAAAAGGGACCGAAAGCAGGTGATCTTCATTCTCTTTGCCATTATCTCGGATAAGTGGCTCCCTCACACGACAGCTATGAATAACAAACAAACGTCGAATAAGCGTGTTTCGGCGTTTTCAGTTTGCGAGCTCTCAAAACTCCCTCGGATATAAAATTACACTCGGTTTTTTTTTTTAATATTTTTAAAATCTTTTGAAGCGGGACTCATTAACGTTTTAGCCCAGAACCCTTGTGACCACTTTTATAAACATTGTCCTAGATACCTTTGGTGACCAAGTTATAAACAAGGTAGGTTATTATTTATTTTTAAACCGGTATACGTATTCCCGAAATTATTACTCGCGAAGTTTGATGTTTTACTGTGTAACTGTTGAAGCTGTTTAAATGCTTACTACGTATATAACAGAACTCTCAGCTGTTATGGGTAAACAAGTCATCATTGAGTTCTGCATGCTGCGGATTATTTTAATTTTAACTTATAGCAGAGAATCCTAATGTTTGCGGTTTGCGTATTTCATATCTGAACTCACAGAGGTTAAAACTTTTTGAGATGAAATTAGGCTATATGGGGGAGAAAGATTCTAAAAGAGATAATACATGTAGGATAGGCTATTTTAGGAAGAATGTTGTAGGTATCGCTATATACTCCAAGAAATTTTGTTTGTTTGTTTATTTTTAATTTCTTATTGCGAGAAAATTATGTAAGCGAGTATAACGTCTCAACATTATTAGGTAATTGCTCCTCAGTATATATTCCAGAACTGGATGGGCATATCCAGAGTATGTTCTTCAGAATACTCTGGGCATATCCAGTCAATGCTGGGTCCATTGCAATATCGAGTTTGTTTCATAATTGACCTGAAGAAACTGACCAGATCCAAAATGACCTAAAACACTTAGCAGCAACTCAACAAGTATCATTTAAGCATTCGAGTCATAAAAATTAATTTTTTTAAATTACATATAGGCTACAATCTTAATTTCACAAAAATTATCATCGTGAATTTTTTTTTTTTACAAATCTTTCGTAAAATTTATCCAGATAAGATAAATAGGTCTATTTAAAAAAATGTATTATTATTCATGTTTATAGGCCTATACTTCGGAATTATGTTTGACCCATATTTTATATTTATATTTTTAGGTATCACCGAACTATTCAAATCGAGTAAATTTGGGTCACCGAGTCAAATCGGCTCTATTCGGTTTACAGGGTTAATAGATAGCCTATAGCCTAAATATGATTAGCAGACCTTTTTTTCATGTCACAATCGGTTAAAAATATTTTCGTAACCAATCCATGCTGCTATTTCTATTTCAATTATAACTTCTGTCTTAATCGTTACTAAGTACAGTATTTTACCCCAATCTACTGCATATTGCTATAATAATAGTAGGCTAACATCAGATTCTCATATACGTACTGCACAGTATACTCCGACAAGAGAAGAAAAGTAAATAAAATTATAATAA
>JAQGBM010000105.1:0-18100 GCA_034698405.1 Symphylella vulgaris | reverse complement strand
GAACGTCAGTTTTTCTTAAATATCTTTTTATTTCATGCTGTAACCCCATAATATTTTTACATATTCAAATAGATCTACAGTATTTAATACCGTCATTTCTATTTATCACACATCCATATCCGTCCAACAGTTACAAAGATACAACGGTATGACGTCAAAGGTATAATCGCTTATTCAACGTAGTGGCGCTTAGTTACAGCTGCTGCGATCGTGAAAGAGGTGTTACAGTAATAAAAATGAAAGTATTATGAAAGTTTGAGAACTTTTTTTCTTAAAATAGAGTAAAGCCTTCTGAAGATAAAATTCCTGTTTTTTAAACTGACAGGTTACCGCCGAAGTTCGGAAAATAATTTAAGTCCCAGAAGTTAGATTTCTATGGAAGCAATAATTATTTTAAACAACTTTAGAACCAATGATCTCCCAAATTTCTGCGGTGAAACTGAAATATAATTTTTAAATCGGAAATCTCATTAGAAGGGTTTAATCTACCATAGGAAAAAAAATTCTATTTTCTTGATACACGCAATTAAATTATTTTGGATGTTACATACCCGTCTTCGAGCAGTACGACGCAATTGATGCATGAGGTACCATAACATTTGTCCATCAAACGATTCTGGTTCCCTTCGGTGCTCATCCTCCCGGTCCTGTAGGTTTCGTCGCATTGTCTAGTAGGAAAAAATTTCGTGTTAATACAAGTAGGGAAAGAAGTCCAGGAAATTTTCCCGGATATTTTGATTAATTTTCTGAAAATTTCCTGGGATTTTTCCGCGAGAATTCCCACAGAAATGATTATTTTGTTGTTGACGCGAAATTTTTGAAATCTCCCGGAAATTTTAGAAAACTGATGGAATAAAAAAAAAATTCAATTTTTTTTAAATTTTCCTGCATTTTGGAAAAATTTTCTAAGTTTTAGAAAATTTCCGGGATATTTCATAGTTCCCAACTTTGGGGGGGGGGATTCGTCGGACAGTGCCCTTAGACCTTGCACACACTTACATTTTCCAGTCCTTCGAGATCAGAATCTTTTTCTTTTGATGGCACCCATATTTTGACGTCATCATCTAACCCAGATGTGGCAAGAATTGGCAGTTGGGGGTGAGGTTCCAAACAATTAACCTGCGATAAAAACCAGGGATGTATTAATAGAAAAAATCTACTTCAAACTGATATATTAAAACAACTCTTACAACTCCTCCTTCATCTCCTGCCATAAACTGAACTACGGCTTCGGTGTCGTGCTCCCATAAAAAGATGTTTCCACAGTCACTTCCGCTCACCACATATTCACTTCGAGGTCCAAAATAATTTACTCCTTTTACTATTAATTAATAAAAATATATTTCTTATATTATTACTCTATTTATTTTTGTTTATTTAAAATTTTACCCACGAGTACAGAGACAATTAAGATCATAACCCGACGACGGAATGAGAATTTTATTTCATTTAGTCTTTATGACCAGAGGGTTACTCCAATATCAAGGTAAAAGGGTGGGGGAAAAGAAAGGGGATCTGCACAAAAGGACCTCGGTGTAAACTTTTGAATCCGAAAAATTCACTCGCCTAAACATTTTTTACCAGCCTCAACCCCAGATACGTTGGTAACTTAATTAAAAAAAATCCCCAAACAATTGGTTCAGCCTTGTTCAGGCTTCTAGTGTCATTATTTTTACCTGTGGCATTGTTTCTGTGTCCTCTGTATCGGTGTATAAAATCGGCACCGTCAGAGTGAGATGCGTCGAAAGCGTAAATATCTTCGTCATTGTAAGTGGCAAGTATCTCTGCAAAAAAGGATTAAGTTGAGGTTTTTGGTATTGTTTTAATTTATGTTTCTAGTCTACCTTTTCCTGAGTAGTTGTAAGTGACACAAGTAACGTTTGATCTATTTTCGTTGCTCATCTAAAAGGAGAAAATAAAATTTATTAAAAATCATAGCCCCCAGTCTTTGTTATTATTTTTAATTTCACTTACCAAATGGTGAGGACAGAATTTTTTCAGTTCTCCATTATACTAAAAAAATATAATTAAATTAAGCATAGGCTATACATTTTTTTAATATATTCTATTTTAAACTTCACTCACTTCTGAAATTCTCCTCTTGTCATAAACACTAAAAAAGAATTTAAAAAAATAAAAATATTATAAACGTCCATGACATACTCAATTATTATAATTGACATAATATTTACCGAACAAAATGATCTCTTCCACCAACAATAAATTCATTGTTTTCTGCAGGATTTGAGAAAATACTATAGAGAGCTACTTTGCAATCAGCTGTCTTGCAAGTTAGAATCCTATAAAAAAAATAATTACAATATTATTAAATTTAGCATTGATCAATGATCATGTCATCCTAAATTTCTTAAAAATATATAAATTTATAAGATACCCAAAGTTCTTAAATAATATTTATGATTTGTCTAAGAATTACTTAAAATTTCTTACTTGTGAGCTTTGCTTTCTCTTAAATCTATTTCATAGACAACAGCATCTTCACCACAGCTCAGGAAGTTATGAGGATTGCTGAATTCCAATGCCAGCTGTAAAATTTTATAAAGCAATGATTAGAAAGTGGTGTGAAATTTACAATTAACAAACAATAATGTAGACATGCATAAATTAATTTGCAATGTTAACATAAGTATTATACAGTAATAAGAGAAAAATATTTTAATCTAATCCCTACCTTATGTGCTCCTCCTCGATGCTGAGCCAATCTTTTGGTATTTTTGCACACTCCAGTTGATGAAAGTTCAGCAAGTCTAACTTGGCCATCCCTGGCACAACTCACAATGTGGCAATCACCTCCAAGAGGCATAAATTTGGCCTGAAAAAAAAAGTTTCAAATAATTAAATATAAGCAGCATACAAATCTGAAAATTAAGCAATCAAATATTACCTGGAATACATTGCTCCTATGTCCACTGTCATATACTATTAAAGGTTCACTATCAGTCCAATCCCACACAATAATTTTTAAATCATCAGATCCACTGGCTAATTTTGTTCCAGTGCTATTAAAATGAAGAGTGTTGACACAGCCATCATGTAGTTTCATTTTGGCCATCAGTTCTAATCTCTGAACCATGTGTAAACTACTGTATGATCGCAATCTAAAGAGATCACATGAGTAAAAGGGACTCATTCCATACTCCCTCTGTACTAGCTCTTTGGCTAGGAACCACTTGTGCTTTGGCTTTTCTTTATTAGTCAATGCAAAAATTTCATTGTCCAGACTTTTATTTGCACTCTCACTAGCTTTGGAAGACTCATCCACTCTAACAGTCTCATTGTCATCATCTGAATCTGTTTCATTAATTGCATCCCAGTTATCATCTGAAGTTTCAAAATTTTCTTCTCTTTTTTTCCTGCTTCCCGCTGTTTCATCATCGTCATCATCATCTTCTGAATCTTCTCTGGGCCTGTACCTAGCTTTCCTTTTTGTTCCAACTGGTTTATTTTTTGTAGGACCATCTGATACTTCACTACTAGGCCCTGAAGCCTCTACTGCACTACTTTCTTGCTCTGTCTTGTCACAGTCCATATCTTCAAAGCATACATCATGATGACCTGAATCGGGACTACTCTTTTCTTTATCATTTTGAGCAGAGTCAATACCTTCATCATTTACCAGCTGGAGCGGCTGAGGCTGGTTTTTATTAGGCTTTTCAGAGGTCTTTTGCTCTGAATCAGTGTCACTGTCAGATTGGTCATCTTCTAGTTTTTCTACAGATATGCCACTGTCGTCTTTTTTAATCTTGCGAAGTGACTTTCTACTAGAAGATGGCTGAGTAATGGAATCGTCAAATTTACCTGTCAAATCTTTGTTGCCTTCTTTCGAATCCAAACTGACCTCTACTTCCATCTTACCTTCATTCGAGGCACCAGAGGCGGCCATTTTTTAAAATCTATATTATATTAATTAATGCCGGGCCTTATTTAACTTTAATTTCTTTCTGGCGATACTAGTTAAAAAGTGGTTGTAGCTCATCAAGATATATTACGTCTAAATAAGAAAGACAGATCAACGGTATTTGGACAAAAGTTTTCCATTACGACTTCGTCAGCTTATGCCTAAGATTTTTCTAAAGCGATTACCAGTGCAATTACTAAATACCTTCTTATAAACGTGACACACTTCAGTTCACCACTCACTCCTTAAATTATAATTGTTTTACAAAAAGATTTATATAGCTGGAAAATAAAAAATTAAAACCAAGTGAAAACCTACGTCCACCATTCGCCATCTTGTACGACTTTTTTTGATCACATGTTTTTATTTATTTCATGACGTCACAAAAAAATAAAAGAAAACATAATAAAATAAGCCATTATCCTACTTATTCCATAATTATACTATTTGAAAATAAATTTATAATATTTTTTATTCAGCTACAAATTATTCAAATATAGAAATGTAAGAAATTCTTCAAGCCGATATTGGGCACAATTCTTAAAGGCCTGCAACTGAATGCTCCAAGTGCCACAGCAGCCACAAAAAAAAAATTCCCACGTTTCCAAAACAAAACAAAACATCATCTAAATTTTGAAGATTCAGAAGACTTGGGACTGGAGGGAGAATTAACAAACCTATAATCCGGGAACCTCTACTACTATAGATTGGTTTCCACTAGCTTGGGAACTTGCACTTGACCGCTAAAGGCGAGGATCACTGCATCAATCACGACACACACACCATCCTCTCTTCACCTGCCGGTCTGTAGGCTACTCTTCAAACGCTTGGAAGACTCGAAATATGGATGCTGTCAAAGTCCCTCTAAAAGGATTTATAAAGAGTGGACTACAAAATGGTGTTGGACGATTTGTGATCCCTCTTCAAAGAGTTACAATAAAATTCTGCAAGACTAATCCGATAAGCAAGGGAGTGCGCGATTACATTGAATCTGAATCTGTCGATTTTGCTAGAAAATATCCAGGTGTCGTTTTGTACTTGAAGCCCAGGAGAAATCGTACACCAGTTATAAAGGCAGAGTACTTAAATGGCCATGATGATTGGTTACCTATGGCAAACTTTACAAGAGATGAGGTAGCAAAGTGGATGAATTATGTGGTTAACAGATCAGGGTATCCACTCGTTAAATATCAGAAAGATATCCACACTGATACTCCTAGTATCCAGGGTGTTTGGACCCCTTTTACCAATACACCAACAGAATTTAACATTCATGAATTCCCTGCTGCTAGTACCCCGTGGAATGAAGCTATAAATACAAACCTATCAGCAACTGAGATTGTCAGAAAAATGGCAGAGGTGAAACATCCACCATCTAATTATGTTGCAGAAGAAGAGGATGAGAGTGGTGATGAAGATGAAGAAAGGGAAGATAACACAAAGTAGGCTAGCTCCAATATACTGTTATCTTTTTATATGGATTATTTACGTAGATTTTTTTTTACAGAATAAAGATGATGTAGCCTAATTTTGGTCTCTTGCATATTTTTGCTTGAGTGCATGGTTTCAAAAATATTTTATTTCTAATTTAGAAATTCTATGCAGCAGTAGAGAGCTACACTTCTAGTCAGGAGAAAGAAGTGAAGATTAGTCTGTGTAATATGACAGCAAGAGAAGTTGGGAACATTAAAAAATAGTTTTTTTTTTAGAAATTTGGTTGTATTCCTGAGGTTGTATTTATGTATTACAGTCTTTGAGACAGTGCACGCCTTCTTAATTAAGTCACAGAATTGTAATGATTTTCTTTCTGATTGGGGTGATCGTGATCAACTGAGTTACTGATCTGCATCATGATAGAGAATCATTTTAACAAATCGTGATATTTCACTATTTTCATCATAATTTGGATTCATAACCTTTGCTGCAGAAAAATACAATAATGTTTTGTTTACTACACACGGCAGTGTATTATAATCATTTCTTGTAACATTGATTGACCAATCATTTACGAGAATGTAGTTTTAGAAGAATTTTATTGGCTCATTTTGACTACGTGTCAGACAAATGTCTGTCATGTGTAATTCTACACATGAAGGAGCAAAAGCGAAAACAGATAAGTCAGCTGATGTAATATAACGTTTGTTTATTGAAATAAGGTTTAAATGTTATATGTTTAAGAAGATATTAATATTTTAAATAACCGAGAAGATGAAAAATAAATTGAATATAACATTTATTCACCCTGATCTTGGAATCGGAGGAGCTGAAAGGTTGGTTGTTGATGTGGCATTAGCCCTAAAACGCAGTGGACACAATATTCAGATTTTAACTCCTCATCATGATACCGATCACTGCTTTCCCGAAACGAAAGATGGCACATTGGATGTAAAGGTAGTGGGCAATTTTTTCTGGAGAAGTATATTTGGAAGATGTCAAGCTTTCTGTTCCTATATTCGGATGGTGTTTGCAGCATTTTATCTAATTTGGCCGCCCAGCAAAGTTATGCCAGATCTGGTATTTTGTGATCAAGTTTCTGCTTGCATTCCTTTAATTAAGCGACGGAAAACTAAGGTCCTATTTTACTGCCACTTTCCTGACTTGCTACAAACAAAGAGAGAAAGTTGGTTGAAAAAAATGTATAGATGGCCACTGGATTGGGTGGAGGAGTACACTACTGGTCAAGCCGACAGGGTGTTGGTAAACAGCAAATTTACAGGTAATAAGCACAGCAGCATTGATTATTTTATTTTATTCAAGCTAAAACAAAGTGTGCATTTTTATTTCCAGAGGAGGTGTTCTATTCAACATTCAAGTCTTTGAAGGAAATTAAAACCACTATCTTGTATCCATCTCTAGATTTCACAGCATTTGACAGGCCATTAACTATTGACAGAATTGAGAATTTGCACTTGAAAAATGTGCAGGTTATCTTTCTTTCAATAAATAGATATGAAAGGAAGAAAAATTTGGCTCTTGCATTAGACAGCCTTGGTATGAAAATTAAAATCAAGTTAATAATTTATGCTAAATATTTAATAAGTTAATTCAAATTTTATTCTATTCTAGCTCATCTCAAAACAATCTTGCCTGCTGATAAATGGACTAGAGTACATCTAATTCTAGCTGGAGGTTATGACAAACTAGTTCCTGAAAACATAGATCACTATTTGGAGCTACAACAGAAAGTCAATGCTCTCCAAATAGAAGAAAATGTTACATTTTTAAGATCTCCTTCAGATGAAGAAAAAAGATTCTTATTGCATAGCTGTACATGCTTAATATACACACCTTCTAATGAACATTTTGGAATAGTTCCATTGGAATCCATGTTTATGAGAAGGCCTGTCATTGCCTGCAACAGTGGAGGTCCAAGAGAAACAGTAGTTGACCAAGAAACTGGATTTTTGTGTGAAGCAAATGCCCCTGCATTTGCTCAAGCCATGAACAAATTCATTCAGGATAAAGACAGAGCTAGAGAAATGGGAATCAAAGGCAGAGAAAGGGTTGAGGAAAAGTTTTCCTTTCAGTCATTTTCAGATAAAATTGAAAATGTTGTTTCTGAAATGATGAGATAATTGGTTTAAAATGGAAAAAATTGTGCCTTTATTAATTCCTGGATGAATTCTGATTATAAGTTACTGGATTTTGTATATTATATTATTTTCTAATGTATTAAACTTAAAAATTACTGTTTACTTAATAATAATTATTTTGTTACTAATTGAAGTCTTAATAAAAATCTTATTTATTAATGGCATTCATGCATGATTCATGTTAGTTTAATTTAGTATGGTACAATCTAGTGAATCCACATTGCAGTAAATTAATTTTTATGTAAAGATGTCTATAACTCTTGTTCAAAACTGTTCCCTGGCCCCATAATTTTTATGTAGCCTGCATGCTTATTGTCTCTAAATCCGGAATAGTTCGCGATTCAAACCCCGGCTCAGGCTGGTAAGAATTTCAGTGCGAGTGGAATTTTTAAAGTGCGGCTCTTTTGGATGATAGTGGTTTAAAACGAGGTACCCCTGGATCACTGTTTCACCCTGAACCCTCAAGAGTTTTGTAAATCCTGAACCACGGACAAAATTCCAGTCTCACCCCCTGCCGGGTTATTACCTTCGTTGTCGCCAAAGGTTGGTTGTCGGGCCTGTCGCTTACCGCGACGTTAAAAAATCGAATAAACAAAACAAGAAAGAGCACCCCTCTCGTTCACTCACGTCACTTTTTCCCAGCATATGGGGGAGAAGAATTTTTTCGTAGCGCTATGACTTTTAGAATTTGGAAAAACGCTTCAGTTAAAATCTTACTCACAGTGCGCTGCCATCTTGGATTTTGGTGACCGATTTCTCAAAAACGTAACGCGAATCTTGGTTAAAAATTAAATAAGTACTTCATATTTATTAATATTAATTAGATAATCAAAATGAGGATAAAGAAATGTTATTTTTGTTCGAGTAGTATATACCCAGGACACGGAATAAGCTTTGTTAGGAATGATTGTAAGGTAAGTTACGTAGCACGTGTGTACAGTAGTGTACACAGTATGACGAAAAATTTAGGCCTACCAACGATACTTTAAAAGCTTAAGTCGTGAATTAGTTTAAATAGTAAATGAATATTTAAAAAGTAATGAAGTATCGGTTCGTTCCATGCATCATCGTGTCAATTATATAAAATAGGATAAAATGTTGCAAATTTACTATAATAGGGCCTAAAGTTACATCGTTCTGTAGTAGCCTACCTAGCCAATTTACGATTATGTCATTTTCATTAATTTATATTTGTGTCACTTTATTTTTAGACATTTAATTTTTGCCGTTCAAAATGTCACAAAGCATTTAAGAAACGAAAGAATCCAAGGAAGGTTGGATGGACCAAAGCCTTCCGAAAATGCCGAGGCAAGGAGTTGACCATTGATCCATCTTTCAACTTTGAAACGAGAAAAAATGCTGCAGTCAAGTATAACAGAGAAACCATGTCCACTGTCATTGGTAAGTTGTAAACAAAGAAATGTTTTCTAATTTTAAAAGAACATATGGGGAACAGGTCGGTAGTTTATGGATGTGTAGTAGTACCTAGTAACCTAATACATTTCAATGGCAAATTTGGTTTTAGACCGTTTTCGTTAATACTTAGTGTTTTGTGGAAAACTAAAGTGTTTTATTCATGTTGGATATTATCTGTATCGAGCCACATTAACGAAATTTAAAAATATGTTTTGAATTGTTTTTTAACTTACTTTTAAACTCTGATAACGCGTCGTAAACTGAATCTAACAGCTATGACGTGTTATCCGAGTTTAAAAGTAAGTTAAAATAAAACAATTCAAAACATATTTTTAAACTTCGTTAACGTGGCTCAATACAGACAATATCCAACATCAATAAAACACTTTAGTTTTCCACGAAAGACCAAGTATTAACAAAAACAGTCTAAAACTAAATTTACCATTGAAAATAATGTATTTGGTTACTAGGTACTACTACACAGCTTTAAATAAAAATACTAAGTTATTACCAGTACTGCTTCTGGTAACTCTTGTTTCTTGGTCATAATTATGTTAAAAATGGTTTAATTAGATTGTATTATTTACATGGTGAATTAAATAATAATTTTCAGATTGTATGAAGAAAACAACGGAAATCAGAAATAGGAGGGAAAGCCAGTATATTTTAGACAGACTCAAAGTTGGGGACAAAATAGATAAAGCAAAGGCTGTCAGAGAAGTACAACAGAATCTAAGTTTACTCAGGTCACCTGCCAGTAAACTACCTCTACCTAACTGTGTAGCAAAGATTGAAGAAATGACACAAACAGGTACCATATTGTTTTATAATTTTTTAAAAAGCTTTGATTTGACAATGATGAAAACTTTGGAAGCAGATCTAGTAACATATTGAAAGTTTCAATAATGTTGTTACTAGAAATTCATGATGTTTCTTAATCTTCTCTCTGAGTTAAATAATTGGGCATTACAATACCCTAATAGCAAACATACCAAAATTGTGACGCTTGCAATTTGGATTCTAATTCTCCACATTAAAAATATTACAGATAAAAATCTGATGAAGAAAATGCTAAGGACGAGTGAACTGAGTGCTGCTCAGACAAATGTGAAGATCAAATCATCTAAGAAAAAGTCAAAGGAAATCCCTATGGAAGAAGAATTGCAAGAAAGAGCAGAAATCATGGAAATGTAATTTATTTCCTGAACATAAAATGCAAATAATTAAAATTTCATACAATACATCAAGTTTTGTCTTTTGTACATGTTCACTTCTTTTCTCCCAATTTTTATATACAGTGGTATTTGGGATGAAAATAATTATTAACCAGTAAAATACATGCTAAACTGTAATAAACGATAGGTTATTTGTTATTTTATTCCAGGTAGTTTGAAACTTTTTTTTACTTTCTCATATCACACTTAAATTAAAATTTGAGTCATTGCACCTCAAATGTCCATAGATGAAGGCAGTCCATGATCGTAAAAATCTAAAATTCGAAAAATTTATTTACTGGCATTCATAATTACAGTATTATGAATTCCTTGAGCATAGGCAAATTTATTGTTAGTTTGTGTGCAATGTTATGTGTATCGTGTAGAATCACTATTAGTTTGGTTTAGTAAATTATTATGAGATTTAAATAACCTTTAAAGTCCATTTGGAATGATACAATGTTGGTAGTTTTTCATGCTTTTTATTTTCATTGGTGTGTGTTGAATGTTGATGGCTTGGTGTTTGTGTGGTGAGGCTAAAAGCTAGAAGCTAATCTGAATCTACTACCAAGTCTTTACCTTTAGACCTCCCACTGCTGCCGCTTCCTTTGGATACTTTATCCCTTGATTTGGAAGGTTGTCCTCCTTTGGATGGTCTTCCTGATTTCTTTTGGACTGATTGTTTATCTTTCGCTTTTGCATTGAGAAGTGGATGAATTTCTGAAATTTTAAACAATACATTTTCAATATATTTTAAAATTATCCAAAGTTAAAGTTAGGGATGCATGTCCTGTATATTTCTAGTAAATTCGGTATTTAAATTAAATTTTATTATAATGTAGGAGTCCTTACCATCAGCAGGTGCATTATGCAAATTTATGTCGTACGTTTTGGTTCGTTTTTTCTTCGGAGAAGTGTTCTCTTTTTGGTCTTGCGGCCTTTTGGCCTGTTCCTCTCCGGTCTAAAAAAAAATTAAGTGTCAATAAAATCAAATACAATGGAATAAATTAGTTGCATGATTTGTGTTCAAAATTTCCTGGGAAATTATACAAAATGATAAATTTCTCAAAATTTAGAAACACTGGAATTACAGTATATAAAATTTCCAAACATTTTTGAAAAATGTCCGGTATATTCCAAGATTTTTGCATAACTAAACTTGGAAATTACAATTAAAATACTGTACGTTCCCTAATCAATACGGTAATACTTACTTGGTCCACAACTCCCCATGTATCCTCAGGATCATCAATTTCTGGGGATATGGGCAAGTATAACAAAGCATTATCATCTTCATTGTCTTCGTCACTGAAATTTCATTTTTTGAAAAAAAAAAATTTGTATTCAGACTGCACAGTAAAAATTAATCTCATCATTCTCATGAATCTTTAATTTGTGAAAATTTCTTAATTTATAATAAAAGAAAAAAAAAACTTTTGTAACCTGCTACAGAACACTGCAATTGGGTCTACTGTAACAACATCAACGTCCAAGTCATCCTCTTGCTTTTCTGAAATTCCCAAGAAAATATTTAGTACCCAAGGAGTTTCTTCATCCTCAAATTCCTACAAAGATATAGAATCCCCCAATCTTTAGGGTCAGCGCTCAAGACTATTGTTCAAAATTTCAAAGCAAATTCCAAAATGGAAATTTGAAACTATGAAAAATTCTACAAATTTTTTTTTTTTTAAATTTCCAAACATGACAGGAATTTTTTTTTAAATAACATGAAAATTTTTATAATATTCCGTATCCATATAATTTTTTTAGATGGCTACGGAAGCTTCAGGTAGCCTAGTTTTTTTTTAATTGGAAATTTCCGGATTAAAAAAAATGCAATCAAAATTTCCTGGAAAATTTCCCGGACACTCAAGTCAAGACCATGACCATCGTCTCCTATACTTCTTTTTTTCTACCGTATCTCTTAATTTGTTATTTTACCAGTGTTCATTTCGACACTCTTGTCATCATCTTCAATATCAAACTCGCTTTCCCGTTCTTCATATTCAACATTCTCGTCTAGCTCCTTAAAATCAGGCGCAAAAGCACTCCAATTCTCCACTTGATTCTGGGCCCAGATCGATACAACCCCGCTAGAGATGGAAGTTATAATGGGTCTCACGGGATGCCACTAAAATTAGACAAAAATAATTTCAAGAATAGAACCTTTTTAATAAAATTTAAAAAAAGAATAACTTACAACTACGTCAAGCAGTAGTTCTCCTTTAGTACCGTGCAGGATTTTCACCAAGTTCCCAATGCTCTTTTCCCAAATATACAGAGAATGTTGCCTTGCAGATCCAGCGCAAATGAACTCGCCATCTCCGGAGAAACAGCACTTTTTCCACGTAGTCCTAAAAATTTATTTTATACTGTAGTTTTAATTATAATTAAAATATTGTACAATAAAAATGAATCTCACTTATTGACAAGATCTTGTAGCTTCTGGGTTGGTTCCGGTTCACCATCTTTGCCACAAGCAAGAACTTCCTTTGCTGAATACACTCGAATTATTCGATCAGCTGTATTCACTAAGAAATGTCTGTGGGAAAATTATTTTACTTAGTGACATTTTCATTTTTTGAAAGAACTTTAAAAAATTAAGCTAGGGTACGTACTCTCCCCTTCTGGCAAATTCTATCGATTTGATAGCTGTGGTGTTTGAAGTTCCAGTAGTAACACGAAAAGAAGCTAGAAGCTTGAGATCAGGCCAAGTCATTACCAATATCTATGGAGTAAAAGATTGTTGAATAAATTAAAACCAAAAAAAAAGAACATTTTGATTGCAAATCCTTACTTTTCCTTTTGCATTCCCTGTATAAATATAGTTTCCTTTTCTGTCAAAGCAAGCAACAATGTTCAGATCAGACTGCAAACAAAATAAAAATTATAATTTAACGCTTAAGGTGGACTCTCAGTGGTTTTGTGTACACAGCTGGAGGCTGGAGCCTGGGGATTAAGTTATTTGAAAAGTTTACAAAATATTTAAAAAGCAAAGATCCTAGATATACTGACACCTAGATCAACTTCCTAGGATGTATGGTTTTTTTTAATAAATGCTCCGAAAAATATTTAAACAAACACTCCAAATTTGCCACCAGGGAGTTTTGTTTAAATTTTTAATTTATAAAACACTTAGGCTACCACTTAAAACCGGCGGAGTGGCATTGGGGTTTGGTCTCCCCATTGTTGATTAAAGTCAAGCTCCGTCGGGTGTGGTCAGTACTAGGATGGGTGGTCTCACTGGTCTGTTCCACGACCAATTCATTAGGCCCATTCCCCTCGAGTTATAGAGTCCTAATGACTAAAAGACTCAGTAATTAAAACGCATAATCATCATCATTGTTAAATTTTTAATATTTTAACTAATTTGTATTAATTTTTTCCATTGGAATGTTTGGTGTACGTGGACAAGGAGGAAATACGTGTGTAATAATATCAGGATACCCAGGAATGGAAAGGAATTATCAGGTCTTATGGAGTCTTTATAAACTAAAGGAGACCTTAAACAGAACGCTTTAAACAAACAAACAAAGGAATTATCAACACGGGACTATATTTGCCATGTGCACTTTGAAGATAGATTCTTACTCAAATTTTACGAACACACTATCAAAGGTGCAAAAGTGTTGTTAGAAAGAGGAATCTGGAAACTGACTCCTGATGCGTATCCATCAAAGTTCCCGGACTGCACTCAATATTTAAACGTAAAAGTACCAAAAAAGAGGACCTCGCCCACAGTAACCATAATCATTTTATGTACTAATATGAAATTTGATAAGCCACAGGCTACTGTATTTTGTTTTAAACATTTTATAAAATTTGGTTATTAAAACCACCATTATCCGTATGTAGATTCCCAGGCCCATCCCGTAGACCAAATATCATGTCATGTTGCGGCTGTGTACAGAAATAAATTGTACATAGCTACTATTAAGAATGCATTATTCGAGCATGCATATTTGTTGTTGTATATGGAGCCGAAGGGTCCGAACCGTTTCGTCTGGCCTGAAAAACTAGACACACTGCCCACTCTAAAGTGTGACATAAGTAAGTTATTTTTTATAGCAGATCCATCTCACTTGTTAAAAAATTCAAGAAATGCCTTTTCCAATAGTGGCAGCCATATGGAATAAGAAGGGAATTGAGTGGTCTCATCTTGCTGATGTGTGGGCCATGGTTTGGGTGGGCTATGTATGTATGAATGTAGGATATCTGTCAGTGGCACATTACCACTGGCCCTGGGCGATAACAACTGTTTGATGCTCTCCCTCCCCTTTCATAAAAAAAAAACAAACTATTTATAAATAAAATAACAAAGAGCTTAAAAGAAAGTATGTTCATCTAAAGTAGATAGCCTATCCCCCAATCTGCTTGAAGCTTTCTGACTGCCCCCCCTTTTCAAAATTGAAAACATGTCACTTTTTTATTGTGCTGGTATTAATGATTTATTTACGTTTTTGTTTCCAGTGACATAAATGAAATATGCTAGATGAAGCCATAACACCCTGGTGCTGGCCAAGTAATTGTACAAGGACATCTAAGGTCAAAGGGCCTTCGTGCGCAGAGGCAGCGTATTAGAGATTCCTTAACAAGAGTTGACGGGGACGGAGTAGCAGAAAGGAGAACTACTGCTTTAAAAAGAAGAGTGTATAATGTTGGTGGTCCAAATTTTTTGTGGCATATTGATGGCACTCACAAACTTATTAGGTGGAAAATGGTTGTTCACGCTGGAATTGATGGTTACAGTAGACTCATAGTGTTTGCTCAATGTTCGAACAACAATAGGGCGGAAACAGTTGCAGCCTTATTTGATCAGGCATGTGAGAAGTATGGAATACCTCTCCGCATTCGCACAGACGAGGGTGGCGAAAATGTAAAAATCTGGAGGTCCATGCAAAACCAATTTGGACCAGAGTCTAATCCAGTGATTGTTGCAAGTAGTGTACACAATCAGAGAATTGAGAGGTTACATAGAGATACAAATGAACAAGTAGTAAATCGTTATTGCAATATCTTAAGATCCATGGAAGAAAGAGGATATTTCAATCTCAACAATAACACAGACATTTTTTGTCTGCATTACGTTTTTATACCCGTTATTAATCGGTCCCTTTCGGAATTCGTTCTAGCATACAATCATCATAGCTTATCTACGGAGCATAATCAGACTCCACTTCAGTTATTCCAACTAAACTTTTACCTTCGAGAAGGAAAAACTGATGGTGATTCTGATTTCCATGGTGGAATCTCTCTCTCTTCACTGGATGCTACCGAACTGCCACATGTGCATGTGCCTGCTATTGAGAGTCCATTAGATGAACAGCAGTTAGAAGCATTGAGGGAAGAAGTCAATGTTTTAACATATTCTGATGTAGAGCAAGCCTTTAAAGATACCGTACAATTTGTTGGGAATTTATTAACGCAACAAAACTAAAGTGTATTTCATATTTGGACAAGACAGCGACAAATTTCATAGTCTATTTGCAACGTGTAATAAAATTTATAATATCTTTCCTATATTTAAGCCAAAAACCCCCAAATTTTCCATATTTTGTGCTCTTTTTGGGATTATAAAGGCCGGCGAACACGATGATACAATTTTTTAGATTGATATCGGTATCAACTATCAATTGAAAATATTTATATCCCCCCACCCCCAAGTTTCGCAACCCCTGAACGTACTGGATATTGCCCCTGTCATTGGGGTGATTATTTTAAATAAATAAATAAATAAATGTGGACAAATACATCAAAATGCTCGTCTGAATTTTGTGTATTCGAAAACGTAAAAAAATTGGGGGATAATTACAACATCAAAATGTTCGTCTGAATTTTGGGTACAGTATTCTAAAACATAAAAAAGGGGGTCACAGTTCACAAAATATAAAGAAATCGAAAATTTCATGTTCGATTGCCCGATTTCGAATTTCTTTAGAGTTTATGTTGTAATTATCCCCCAATTTTTTTATGTTTTAGAATACCCAAAATTCAGACGAACATTTTGATGTATAATATGTCCACATTCGTTCAGGGGTTGCGAAACTTGGGGGGGGGGCCGGGGGGATATAAAAATTTTCAATTGGTCATTTGATGACGAAAAAATTGTATCGTGTTAGCCGGCCATTATTTCCATTATTTTATGTACCGTAATAAACAATATAGTGGACAAACACATTGATCTACGTTCTACGGCGACGCTAAACCCGTAGTTCGAAAAAATTATCTCGCCATTGTTTCCACCGACAGACTAAATTAATTAATTTCTAAAGACAAAAGCACATGAACGTTCGTATGCTTTTGGTAAAGAGAACTTCAGATCACAATAATTAGTGGCTGATCTAAGTTACATCAGCGTGTATTCTACCATGTTAATGTCGATGCCAAATTTCACTAAAATGTACGGAGTATTACCATGAGCCTATCCCCCCTGAGTTCGGGTCATAGGAATACGTTTGTCGCATAATCATGGTTCTCAAAATAGTCGATAGATGGCGAAGTGTAATTTGAAAAAGATGTGTATGCTGAATACTGCGTATGTATCATCATCTTTAGCACGCGAGATGAGAAAAACTACTACTGCGCCATCTATCGTATATTTGAGAACCATGATTAGTGATTACCCCGTATACGACTATAGTGTTACATGATGAGCCTATGGCGAGTACCGAACTCAGGGGTGGGGAGATATAGGCTCATGGTAAAGGCCTAACCGATTTCGAAAACTACGGCACTATCATCAAATACCACCATGATTTTGGGCTTAACTTAATACGTACGAGTATTGTATTTCTAACTTTTTACTTCCCTTATATCGGCTCACATAACCCCAAGATCACAATATTTTTCATTTTCTTTTGTAACAGCTATTCGAAGTTGTGGATCAGCTTGCATTGATTCCATCGTAGCGTAATGGAAATGGGTCTCAGAACAAAAAAAAAAGTACCAGCTTACCTTTTTCCCAATAGACTTGTTCGATAGGGAATCCAGAGTATCTGCATCGCAAAACAATATCTTCACCTGCCACAGCTGTTACATTCGGCATCGAATGAACGTACGGAGGACCTAAAAAAAGAGAAAGAAAGAAAACTTATTGTTTTCTATTGATCGGAAACGAAGATTTAAGTCTGCAGACAGAAAAAAAGTTCGATGGCTTCCATTATCCCTGCGAGCAATGAAAACTTTCAGCGACTTCTGGGTCTTATACTGGTTAGTTCTATATAGGCTATATAAACTGGTACGGTATATTCAGTAGACACTAGACAGTGTATAGGCTACACAAAGAGTACCGAGAAACGTTGTAGTCTTCTCTGTGGCTAAAGACTAATGGTAATAATGGTATAAGTGCACATCGAGCGCGTCGCGTCAACGTAAATAATGGTTTTTGCTTCGTAGTTTCGTAACCCTTGGACGAATATGGACACATTATTACATCGCAAGATTTGTCTTGAAAAGACCTTTTCTAATACGTGAAAATATAAGGGGGTTACTGCATTAAATAAAAAGATGTTTGAGAAAAACTAAAATTACGCGTTCGATTGAGTTTTTCTCAAATATCTTTTTATTTAGTGCAGTATTATAATCCCCTAATATTTTTACGTATTAATTCGAAAAGGTCTTTTCAAGACAAATCTTGCGATGTATGATATGTCCATATTCGTCCAATGGTTACGAAAATATATACGAAGCAAAAACCATTCTTTACGTTGACGTGACGCGCTCGATGTGAACTTAGCATTAGTGGAATCCAGAAACAAAAAATGATGTCCGAGGGACTCATTGACGTACCGTATATTTGAGAAAAGAATACGTCGTGTAGGCTACTTGAAGATGCCCACTCATGCTCAAAACTTACGTCAATGAGTTGGTCTTCTTATTTCGTTTTGCGATTCTGAATTCCATTATTAGATAATAATTATGTAATATTACCTTATATAACTTAAGCAAGATGAGTTATC
>JAQGBM010000104.1:0-18112 GCA_034698405.1 Symphylella vulgaris | reverse complement strand
ATAAGGTTTACGTTTACGTTAGCGTATATTTTTCACGCTACCCTGAAACTCTCTAATAAGTATAAGAAGCTACGGATTCCGTTTTTATAAACAGAGGAAAAACCCCCAAAATAGCAGCTATATAGTATTTTTAATCCCAACGACATCATCAGTACCAGATAGATATTCAATGCAGAACTGTATCGCATCGGTAAACTCTAAAATATATTTAATTAAAGAAAACACTACCTGCAAAGTTACCCCTTTCGAGTAACGTGCGGAGCTTTCCTCCATTACTTTCAAGTATAATCAAGATAAGCCTTACTATATAGGGGTATAATATAGATGCTTAAAGATTTTTGCATTGTATGATTGTACAGTATTGATTTTATTGTTTGAACAGTACGGTACATTATGAAAGGTTTAACAATAATAATATAAAGGGTTTATACGGTAACCTAGATTAAGTTACTACGGGGATAACATAATAACTCAATCATATCTTTAAAAAAAAGTTCTGGGAATTGCATTACGATATATATAGTTACTGAGTACAAAAATAATATGTACAAAGAGTTAGCTGCATTCAAACCAAACAATACTGCAGCAACAACAATAATAGAGTTTCCTTACAATATTTGTTTCTAGGTTTTCTCTCTGCGACATTTTGTTCAGCCGACAGAGGTCTTTTGTGTAACATTATTTTGAGCTATTTCGCGAATCACTATATATTGACGGTCGGAGTTGTAATTGGGCAGCGCAGAATAATATCTCATATTATGATATAGAAATAGAAGACTGAATTATAATAATGTCTTCTGTGTATAACAGAATACTAGAAATTCAGCTATCCCCCATTCCAAATCTCAGAGGAGATTATTTTTCCCGCTGTTAATATTGCTTTAACAGCGATAGACCACCATGTAATCCTGCATATGAAAGGTATCAGAAACAGCTGGACTTTGGCCAAGGAGTCCTTTATACGTTCCCCCCAAAAAAACTAAATGATAGAGTGTTAATGAGCATTAACTAACTCTTTTCTCGAACAGCAGTGCAGCTAATCACTGGGCCTCGGAAGACTTCTAAAAGAAGAAGAAGAGTAACAGAATGAGAATTCCAAATTGCAGACAGTTTTTCTCATATATGTCGTTTTGCAAAGACGCAAAATTTGTTCAGAGAGGGAGAGAGTGAGTCTGAGAAAAATAATGAACGACGTAAAGGAAATAAAATGATCCCACGAAATCGTAATAAAAGTACTAAACGGAAACTTACGTTTATTAGAGACAAGATTGTGGGCGTATATATAAGCTATTTCATTTTTTTTTTCTTTTCTCTGTATAGTTTTTTTTCTTTGCTAATGGGAACCGCAAACATTGCTCACTCTTAATATTATATTTTCCATTCTGTAGCAATAACGGTCTATAGTAACCAAGATATTCCAGAGTAAAAATAATAAGTTTATATTAGGTTAATCTTTGAGAACTACCGTAAATGGAAATTAAGTTAGAAAGTGTATAAATTAGGACGAAACAAAGTTATTTAATTTTAATACATTCACTGTCACTTTTTTTTAGAATGAACAGACCCGAAATAAATAGTCCTGGTAAATCTCAATTCATATTAGCAAAATGTTTGAAGTCAGACGCGCACCCAGGTAAGGGCTTTTGGGGCTGAAGTTCCCTTCCCCAGCCCGACCCAGAAGCAATAATATAATAGATTTTTTTTAAAGAAATGTCTAAAGTAACCAACATTTACTCTAGAAAATGTATCTTCTTAAAATGTATGTTAAAACACTCGAAATTTGCAAACAACAACAACAAAAAATTCCCTTGCAAATTAATTAAAGGTAAAATTTTGAGGTTTGTCGATTATTGTACCCCCTTCCTATCTTCAAATCCTGCATGGTTGCAGCGGTCCTGTTTGAAATAACAAAAAGTGAATCGTCTACAACCGTATTTAGTCCTGGAATTCTGAGTCAATTTCCGTAACAGGACTCGAGTAATTAGGCAGATAATGATGGGTAAGGTAGCCTGTGCTATCTCGTAAGTAGTAAGCCTATATATAACTATAAATAAAACTCACGATTGCATACTCTTCACTCGGCACTCCAGCATAACTTACAAATGTTTTTTTTTTGTCAAAACATCAACAACATTCTTTTTCAAATTTAAAAGTTATCCAATAGGATCGTATACGGTAGACTCACAAGGTATTTTTAAGAAGAAAAAAACTCGACAAAAGAATAATGGTTAAGTTTATACTGTAACCTATTTTTCTTTCTTATACCATACAGATCTAAGAAAGTTTTGTAATTGGAATTTTGATCATCAGCAGCAACATGGAGTAGATAAAGTAAAAATTATGTGATACTGGTATTGTTATTTATTCCTTAGGCAATAATCATATTTCATTCCTATACGCCCACACAATTTTTCTACTTCTATAATAATATTATACGATAGCATCTTAATAGCATTTTTGCATGATATTGAAACTTTCGTCTATTATAAAAATTGCGTTAGCGTGAATTATATATTTTTCTTTGTTATCGATTGTCGTATTTTTAGTTTATAAAAAAAATTATTCCTAGTTTAATTTTTGTTTTTCTTTCTTTCTTCCGAATTCTAAAGAAGAAGGTACAGTACACGTACTTAAGAATAGGGTGAAATCCAAAATTACATAACGGTGTAATGAATCCAGCAGTGGAATCCAGAATAAAAACATAGAGAAGAGAACGTCGTTTTTGGGAATGAGCGAACATTTTCACATATTAACTTATACTAACTTATACTATATATTTCACATAAATTATTATTGGCTTTCTCAATTACGTCAATGAGTTCCACTTCCTACTCTGCTTTGTGATTCTGGATTTTTCTTTCAGATCATGATGGG
This sequence comes from Symphylella vulgaris, assembly GCA_034698405.1. NCBI lineage: Eukaryota > Metazoa > Arthropoda > Symphyla > Scolopendrellidae > Symphylella > Symphylella vulgaris. The sequence goes on along the minus strand of JAQGBM010000104.1, from coordinate 15,238 downwards.
TTAAACAATCTTGAGAGTAATTTCCAAGATTCCTCTGTCCCTATATTTTCAGACTTCATTCCTGTTTGCAGAAAGAATAATTTAAACTAATTTTCTGTTTTGTCCCCATTTCAAATAATTTTCAAATTATTCCGAAAAATGTGGTTGGGTAACAAAACACACTAAATACGAGTCGTGGCCGGGTTACCTGCAGTCTGCCACTCTTAGCTAATAGACTGTATCTGCAATTTCATTTTTTCATTATGGTCCTCAGGAAAATCGTTTTTTTGGTACCGGTAGTAGGCTAGTTAGTGTTATACGTAGTTATGACTTTTTTACTATAGCTAAAATAATTATTCTAGAATGCAAAATTATGGTCTTCTGAAGACAGTTTTTTTGCTACGAATTTTTTTGCAAATTAATAATGAAAAATAAAAAATGCAGATACGGTCTTTTATCTAAGCGCGGCAGTTAACTCTATTTATATCATGCCAAACCTAACTTAACTTAGCTATATTCTCAACAATGAGCAGACCATCAAGCTTCAAACCACTTAAGTCTGTTTTAAATTAAACGTTTTGTTAGTTACTTTTTATTTTTATTTTTTGGAAAATATTATTCCTTATTTTTTATACCCTATACAGAATTTGCATCATGAGATACGGTACTTAAACTCATTAAAAAAAACCTCCTTTTTTCTTGATAAATAATTTAGCGTATTTCTATTCAGATATTAATTGCTCCATCTAGTGTTGCGTGCAAGAGTATACAACACACTTCTTCCTAATATCGGTTACGAAAAAAAAAAACTTTTTTTTTAAGTTTTTCTAAAAAAAAAAAGAATCCCCGAAACGCGAACATCTTTATAAGCAACATGCCAGGAAAAATCACGAAATTCATTAAATATGCATGAGTAGCACTTTCTTACTTCTCTCATTTCCGCTGAAAAAATATAATATAAAGAGGTAATTTATTTATTAAAAGGGACATTGACTGAACTACAACGTTTGTTGCATGGAATATTATATATACAGAGTGGCCAGAAAAAAGTATCCACGGAAAATTTTTCTAAGTCCGTTCTTCTATAAAATTTTCAGAGTCCGTTCATCTATAAAAAATTTCAGAGACCGTTCAACTAGATCAATGAACTCTGAAATTTTTATAGAAGAACTGACTGAAATTTTCATAGATGAACGGACTCTGAAATTTTTACAGATGAAGATTACCGGACTCTGAAATTTTCATAGATGAACGGACTCTGAAATTATTTTTATAGAATGATGAAGATGAGCGGACTTAGAAATTTTTATAGGTGAAAGGACTATGAAATTTTTATAGAAGAACGGACTTAGAAAATTTTCCGTTGAGACTTTTTTCTGGGCCACTCTGTATAAAAATAAAAGAATCGCCTATATAATACATCTATGTTGTTGTGCATGCAGCATGCTGCCATATTCATATAAAAAATTAAGACATAGAAGGGAGGGTGTTGCTAGTTTATCGCGACATGCTATTTCCATTAAATAGTATCAAAATCGTTTGGTTCTGATTTAGCGTGTAAAACTACATTATCACACAAAACAGCCAACGTGCCAGTAGAATTGTATGTTCCTCCAATGTGTGATTATAGGAGGAGCTGGGAGTTTGAAAAGAGAGACAGGAGAATCGATACATCGATGCGATGGGTCACAGAAGAGAGCGGGTGTTGGCTCGTTTCCATGTTTTCCCCTATGGAACAAAGTATACGAAAAAAAAAAGAATGGTTGTAGGGCCAGTTAGTCGGTAGAACATCAGCATGTTTCAAGGGAAATTAGAAAAGAGAGAGCACAAAATAATCGATTGATTTGATTATATTAATGGGAATCGTCCGGATAATCCCCTCTTCAACACTCCGGGTAATTATCTGAAGAGCTACAACCTATAATATGAGGAAATAATAATATGGAAATTGTGCTAGAAGCAAGATTTTTTCCCCTTTCCCCTTCATCCTTCTCCTTCTTCTTCAAAAAAATGATACTACTGAAGAAAGCTGCATGTGGCACAACTGATTTTTTTCGTCAAAAAAAGCATGGTAATATTATATTGCACCGGGGTATAAAGATGCCTGGCATAAAGACAATACCATCACCGAGGTATATTCAAGAGTCTATAATATCTATCTCTCTTATAGGTTTATGTTATATTTTTTTCCGGGCCGCACGTCGATAAAGAACTGGTTCCAATATTATTAAATGCATCATACTTTACTTATAATATATAAAATGGTTTAGCCTAGGGATGTTGATAAAATGCGTACATTTATACCGGTATAATATAAGTAAATCGACAGAGTTTTGGTTTATTGCGATGAGGGCTATAATTTATTTTCTCCGTTATAGACTAGGTCCTACTTTAAAACGTGAATTGAGTAGACTTATAACTTACTTTAAAGTTAAACCAATACTTAACCTATATACTGTAAATTATTTAAATAAGTAGTCTATACTCTTCAATATAGGCTTTGGCGCAAAGTATCTCTAGGCTCCATAAAATAGGACCTATGATACATAAAAATGCAATCACATAGATGAACTCATGCAATATAACGTATCAAAATAATATTCTGGCTCCAAATTTTCTCTTCCAAGCTCGTTCTCTGGTCTATATGATTTCTTTATATATCAGTCGTTATTATTATTATGTAGAGACTTAGGCTATTCGCAACGGTCCTTACGGGATTTGACATTATATACTCTTGACCAACACTATAAATTTTCACGGATCCTGATCGTCGGTCACTTGCGAAGGTCTCTTTCATCCCTGGAGGAGAAAATTCTGGACAGAGAAAGAAAGATATGGGTCAGAGTCTATACGAGCACCAAAAAAAAAAAAAAAAAAATAGGTGACATACCATAATGCATAGAATATGGTGAAAGCTAACATAGAGTGCTATAACCATCACAGATAGTAGTTATTATTTCAACGCCATTATCCTCTCTTCCTCAACTCCCACATCTACCATTCAAAGTCTTTCTACACTTATCACTGTCGCCTTCGGAAAAGAGCTATAGATGAAAACTTTGAGTTGTAGTACAGTAGAGGTCCCGACCCGTACATTTGGAAATGATAAAGTTCTCTATATAATGCCATTTTCAAAATCTTGGTACGTAGTGAAACAAAAAGGAAAATGTACACAAAAGAAAAACGAACGAAACCAATTTGGGATATTACTTCGAATTCAAAAATACTGTATTGGAATGAAAGACCTTAGAATAGTTTGAAAATGTTTCCTGAAAAATAAAAGACTGGATGTGAAACTAAGATGAAGTGTTTTATTTCACTCAAAGTTAGGGGGAAAATGTAAACAAAGGCTGTCCACAAAACTAAATAAGAGTCTTATAAACGGTAGTATAGCCTACTGTAGCCTCACGATAGGACTAGCCGAATAAAGCATTAAGAAGTGTAGGGGAGCCCGGGTCTAGTTATAAGTTAACAGGATTTGGTTGCAATTGCAATAACTTGTTCTCCAGAAGCTTGGTGGTGCTGGTGTTTGAGCATATGGTTAATAATTGAATTATCCATCTTCACACAAAAATGGAGGAAACAGTTTAGCACGCTTTGCAAAATACAACAAATTTTTGATATTTGACCGCAGGGTAAGCATTGGGGCAGGTTGTAACATGTGCATGACCATCTTTTTTAACCATTTTCTTAATCAAATATTAGTAAATAGCCTCAAATGTCTACAAATTAGATTAATGTTCAACGTTTTCAGAGGTGCAAAGATCCTAGCAAAATATTGATAAGTTTTGTTATTTCATCTACAGATGAAATAAGAAAAAATGTTACTAGACCAGGTCTCCCCTACTCTTAGTTTTAATCTACGCTTTATATAATACCATATCGATATAATAAATATCACTCGACACACTGTATTCACAGCAGCATAGCCTATATAATATTCAAAATCTCCACCTTTATTCCTTTATCTAAGTTAATAGCCTATATGGTACGTTACGGCATGGAAAGAGGAGCCCATCTAAATTATTGCTACTTTACGTGTGCTCGTTGTAACGATATGGACTGCTGACCTGGAGTTATTGATCAAACAAGACAGAGGTCTGTACACAGAAGTGCTAAATTAGGTACATATACTCGTATAATAATCATGACTGTGTGTATATACGTTCTCGTATTAGAAGATGAATGTACGTGCCATCCAGTTTAAGGCGGCCTGCTTTCATGCAGAAGTATTCCGTACTGTTGCATATAGGTTTAATTGAATATTATAAATCTATTACTGTAGTACCGTAATTCTTATTTCTGGGTAGATAAGTTTTAGTATTATGTGCATACCGATTGCAGAAAATATATAGGTAATATTATAAACTCATGTTTTATAAATTTTTACCGCATTTCAATGTTGTTGTTTTAAGCTGATTTAATACCGTATATATACTTTATAGTATATAGGTTTGGGTAAATTGATTTCAGAACGACAAAGTCTATAAAGAATAAGCAGTACAAATAATAATTACGTTAGGCTATCACAGTTACTTCTGTGTCGTTCCTATCCAGAATATAAAAGCGGCAACTCTTTTCAAAAAGCTTTGAAGTTTTATTGTTAACTCAGCAGCATTTATTGTTGTATTTCGCATCCTGGTTTATACAATATACGGTATTATTTTTAATCAATACAGAAGGATTTTGAATAATACTTTGTTCCAACGGTATATGGTGAACAAAACTATATAGGAGCTGTGTATGACTGTATAGGCTATATATAGGATATTAAAAATAATCTTGCTTTGGAAATGTGTTTTAAATGTTTTAATAAATATACAGCAGAATAAGCAAAATGTATTTAAGCCTAAACGAAGTTGTCAGCTTAATTGTTTCTGTCACTATATAGGCTTCAGCAACACTGAACTATAGGAAATATAACGTTTCTAGATATAAAAGTGCTTTGTCACCAGAAACTGTACGAGGTGTATTATAATAAAAGAGCAGAACAATTTCAAAAGCCTGAAATAAAACTGAAGAAAAATACGGTACACTACATAAGTACATGATAATAGGGCTAGGCGCTATACTAAAAATATTTCAATTGTTATTTAATTTATTAGTTTATATTGTCCCTAATTTTAAATATCCATACAACAATAGAACAGGCTTGAATAACTTAATATTAAGCGAATAACTTATGTTGTTACCAAATTTTATCAACACGATTTCAAAAAAAATGTAAATACTCATTTATATAGGGTAAACTGTCCCCCCAGTTATTGGCAACCAATGGGGTTCTTGTATTCTTGTTGATTTTCCTGAAAGCTCCAATTACTAGGGGGTGCCAACAACTGGGTTTTTAACAACTTTTGTGTTTGTTTTACTATACAACATCTTAAATATTGTAGAAAAACCAATTTGAAACCGATTTTCAGAAAGCTTAATGTCTGCTCTAAAATCTAGTGATAATAGGTTTTTTTTTAAAGCTGCAACATATTGCATGGGAAAATGAAACATCTACCTAATTCCTTAAAGTGCCAATAACTGGGTGGTTTACGGTACCCTATATGCGGCAGGATACAAACCTTTGATATCATATATCATTTTCGATCCGCCATGTTGTATTTTCTAATTGATTTTGGCCATTGGCATAGATTTACAAATCTGGCTTTGTTCATCGACACTGCATTCTTCGATTCCCCTTAGATTGGCTGCGTCGCAACAAAATCTATATCTTTATTTAAAGGTTAGTCTTCATCGAGAACATTGCTATAAAAATCCTGTATTATTCAACGAGTGCAGTCATTACTTTGATTAGCCTATTACAGTAATATTTTTACTTTGACTCGATATGAATCCTGATTCCTGATTGATGAAGAAAGTATATAATTTTGATAATGATTTCAGATTTAAAGAAAGAAAACATGCAATCTATTTTCCCCCAAATAACTATAATACTGGTACGGTATGCTTTGAGATTATACTATTACCAGTTCCATGCATGGAGCAATAATCGGAGGTCGCTGACATCAATTTGAATGAATCCCGATACACAGTTCCAGATAATCCAATTTCCTTCTGATATGTCTATAGTAACGTTACGAGAACTCGTTTTCCCCAGTAATAGTGGACCTTTGAATATTTCTGCTTATATGAGACGAAGCAAGCAGCAGTGTATAAAACTCTATTTCAATTTCAGGAACAGAAAGTTTGATCCAAACAGATAATTGGAAACCCGAGTCAAATTTCAATGAGGGTATGGAACAACATTTCAAGGACTGTTAAAACTTTACGAGTTTTGTTCTTATTTAGCATATACGAGTACAGTAGCTAGAGCCTGCTATAGAGCATTGATGTAATCATAATAAATTTGCTTTCTCTGCACCGAGAGACAAAGCACTATTAAATTATAAGTAAGTTTGAGGCCCCGACCACCTTACACTGTTAGAAACTATATAATAATTTTTGCCAAAATACTTCTGAACGCCCTGAAAGTTGATTTTGGGCCCGATTCAAGGCCCTTGATATACTTACTACATAGCATTACGTAAAGTTTGTAACTGCTATCATTCTACCTATAGGCCTATTCAACATGACGCCGTTTACGCAAAATAAAGCTAGCCCAAATGCTGCTGGTTCATGGAGATACCTCAAATATGGGTAAAATGAAATAGGTTAAAGTAGACCAATTGATTTCCAACATTTTCAGAGGATAACTCAACAAAATGCGGGTTAATAATTTAACCCATTTCTTAAACCACGCATACATTAATATTGAGTTATCCACATATAACCCAGATTTTAACCAGCAGTGTTTTAAGCGTGTACTGAAAGTACAGTACAGGCAATCTTTTCGTATATGGTAACTATTAGAATGATAATAGTCTACTTACTTTATATAGGGGTCTAAACATACTATGAATTTGCCCCTTATAATTATGACTACGGGTCCAGTCATTTTATTCCTATAATCCCCCAAAACCAGACAGTTCAATTAACTGAGGAATGAAGTGGAAATTTTCAACGAATACAGTATATTATAGTATATTCTGATATTAGATTAGATTGTGCTAAATGTGCATTAAGTTGTATATAATACTTGTGGCATTTAAATAAGGCCCTTGACATTATGATACGTCTTAATTAAGTTAAAATGCAATTTCCTCATTAAAGTTGAACTCACATATAATATTAAACAAAAGTGTCCTTGACCAATTCTTATAATTACACTGTTTTCTCGTAAATGTTCTTTAATTCTGACGTCCGTATAGGCTACATACAACAGCCCAGCAACTAATTCCTTTAACAAAGTAAAACATTAATTGTTGTATACATAGATTGTTTTCTTCCAGCATGCAGCCAGAGTTACACGGTTGGTAGAACAAACGATTTTCAAGACGCAGCATAGCATCAAGGAGATGCACAGTTTCGAAATTAATTAGTTCTGGCAGCATGCTCCGAATATCTGCGTAAACCGCTGGTCAAACTTGACACTTTACCTATCAATTTACTTAAGAACTTTATTTTTTTCTACATTGCGTGGTTTTAAGACGAGCCGCCTGATAGACTATTATTACTTTTTCGAATAAAGGCGAATGAAAAGCAGACCTAAAGTTAGTTTATATAAACTACCGTAATTTACGAGGATATATAGCATAATTATTATTGTACAGTACGAGTATATAATTTAAATTTTATATGTCAAATTTTGAGATATGATTACGGTAAACTAATATAATCATTATTATCTTCACCTGCTGCTTGAATAACTAAGATAATTGTGAATAATTAAATCATTGATTGCAATGAAAAAGCCCTATATACTCCATAAAGTAACTCCAGGTTTTTTTAAGGACCCACCCACCCATTTTCCATGTAGCCTATGAAATAATTTCATGCAAACAGAAATAGGACCCACCCGGCCAAGTAATCAAGTATGATTGTAAAAAAATTGTATTATTGTAAAAAATTGTATTTGTCTAAAAAATATTTATAAGTATATAAAAACATATAATCGTATAAAGCCATTAAAATTTAATTGGCTTTAAGGTATAACCGTTCAATCAGCAGAATTATTTTTATCTCTAGATAATTGTTTCCTATAAAATTAAGTTAACTTAATTACTCTTTTATTTTGTCATTCCATAATGATATTATTATAAAGGACGTCTTTATATTTTGATAAGTTACACGCAAATTATGGAAGTGTAATTCTCTTGGTTATTTTCATTACGTTAACTTGGTCCCTTTGCGATAAATAAATATGAAAAGGAACATCATCATTTTGATTAATGGCGATTGCTCACATATTATATAGCAAAAGAATGGATGATGCTACCTAAAGCACACGTTTCTCATAAATTTTTGACATTATACCTGTATAACTCCCTAATGCAACATAGACCGCTGCAGCACAGAAAATAACACATTGCATTCTTGTATAATAATTAAATTATATCTATGACATAATCCATATATCTTCATCCCAAAAGAAAGCTTCGAAGGAAACAAAACCTCAAATCTCTCGAAACTTAGATAGTACGTATTATGTCAACGACAGAATAAGATACGTTATACCTTAAGTACGTTCTAATTAATTCTTATTTCACATCTCTTCTGGAGCTGCAATATGGAGCCAAAAACGAATGTGCACAGGTATAAAATAAGAGTTGCTGCAACTGGGGCCATATTTCTTTTCTCTACTCCAGGGAATTAAGGTAATATCTTTAGCAATAATTTCTTATACAATTTTACTATTATAGTTATATAGTGATGCAACTTTGGAGATATAAAAAACGGAGGGGGTTCCATAGACGCTATTATTTTTCCCACCCACTTATCTTGGTTCTTTAGCACTGAGAATATCGGGTTATTTCTACCTTTGTAGAGAGAGAGCATAATATTTTTTTTCCACTCTATATCTTCTCTTTCTCATATATAGTAGAAACATTTCTTCCGAGTTTGACACAGCGGGGATTTCCAAATGATTTAAACTCTCGAATGTATATTATATGCTGTAGCCAAAAGTGTAAATGCGAAATACAGTGAGAAATATTATAGACACTCTATGCATGTTTATCCACCGAATATATTTTATATATCCGACTCTGCAATATACTTCTATATAACGCATGGCCACTTTATACATTATCTCTCACGCATGCAGTCTTCTGTACAAATGGAAAAATAGTTTTTACTGTTTAAATATTTTTTTATCTATAACTTTTAATGTGTTTTCCATAATTCTCATTAAATCGTGAAAAGAGGTACCTAATTAATTTAGCAATTTTATAAATTATATTTTTTTTAGATTACAATATGAAACACTATTATAAGTTATATAGGTAACAATCAGTTTTAAAAGAATAATCATTTTTATGACGAATGCTTAAAATCATTATATTATATTATATTAGGCTATTTAAATTATATTATATATTAAATTATTATATTATATTATCATTATATTATATTATTTAATGATTTTAAGCATTCATCATTACATTAATAATTAATATAATGATTAAGCATTCGCCATATAATGATTATTAATTCTTTTAAAGTAATTTGATTGTTACCTATTGTTTGATTTTGGACGGATGCAGGATGGTGAAATTTTTAGATTACAATAATATTATGATGGAAATGTGTTAAGTTTCGGAAGAAAAAGCTCAAAGGACGGAGAGACAGTACATTAAGAGAGACCAGTACACGGAGAGACTATATAGGCCTAGTACACTAAGCCCCTGTGGTCCTTTCTGAATAGGATACTAAATTTTACGGGAAATAAAGGACTTTTTTTTATGTTTTTTTATGAAGCCATTTTTCCTGGGTCAGGAACCTATGTTGAATTGTGGAATCCCCATGGATGCAGTATCAGTGTTTACGATTACGAGTATTTCTTTGAATTCTCAAACCAAACTCCTAACTGATTTACTAAACTAAAAGTAATTACACGATCATCAGACACTACGAGACCAATACTACCTAAAACTCGAGGCCACGACTAAAACAACAGTACCGTAGTTACAAAGTATATAATAGTCTGTTCTACGGATTCTAAACCTGACTAAGGTGGAAAATAACTGAGGTCCCTTTTGCACATTAAGGCCAGGGGTTAGCCTGTAAAATTATATGTCTGCTGCTGGTTAAATTTATTATATATCACCTCGACTTTTTTTTTAAATCTAACCAAAATAAAACAAAACTTCCTATTTACATCAGTATTTCGAAACTTTAAAATAAGAAACTTTGTTACTTAAATAATGAAATGAGTTTATAAATTAAATGTTAAGTTTTATTCGTATCACAAGTTAAATTAAAGAATAATAATATCCCATATTCTTTCGCTCTTTATCCGGTTGTTACCTGCGGTCTTAGTGAAATGTCTCCAAGGAATACACACTATTTAAACATTAAGCAAGCACAATGAGATGCGAGAAAGACTACTAAATATTTACTGTTTGCATAATATCCAGAATTTTAATTAGGCTATATAAATTCCAGGAATTTTTCCGAAAAATATGTTATTCTGCTGTAAACTTTACTTCTCAGAAGTATTTTTTTCTTTTAATAAGAATAAATGCACTTCCAGAAGTATTAATTTTTATAACTAACTTACTCCGTAATAATATGTACACTCATTCTCGTACTCTTCAGTATAACTTAATATTAAAAGTTTAAAGAAAAATACCCATAAAGGAGGCTAATCATAATTAAACTAAATCTAAAAAGGAATTTAATCATAATAGGGTTAAGAATTAAAATAAGACTAATATTTTAATGAATGGACTGTACATCGAATAAATATTTCGAGTTAAGTAACTTGTGAGCAAAAATAGTGATATTTTATCAACAGTTCTTAGAAAAACTGTATTTAAATTTAATAAAATTCTCCGTAGAAGCATTTTAAAAAACTAGAATGATGTAAAATTGCAAGAGTATAATGATAGGTAAATTAGTTTTACTATTTAAAATAGCTGTAAAAACATAAGATTATCGATTTTGGCATCGTCTCCATCAGGTATTTCGATTTCTCATAATTATGTTTATCAAACACAAGCTATTTTTAACATTAATTTAAAAAAATTGATATAATAACCGTGTGCTAATTTTTATCAATTAAAAGATATTAAACTTGTATCAAATTTTCTACTCTAAACTGTTTACCTAATTATTTTGTTGATTATTTTTGATATACCAGTATGATCAGGATAAGTCGTTCAACTGCATTTTCAAAACTTTATTTTGCACTTTACTCTGTTGTGATTGAATTGTCATCAACTCGCTTCATATTTAAGTAGGTTTTCATAAATATTTGAAGAACTTTTTCTTTCGATTTCTTCATACACGTACGACGTGATATACATGAAATATAAACTGTAACACGCATTAAACATTGATGGGGACGAAAGAATAAGAAAAACACGACAAACGCTTCATCTTTTGTTTATACGAGTAACATTTAAAAGAATAATCCTGTATCTAGATTGCAGTAGCTGCTCTAGGCTATACAGCAATGTATTAAACTTTAAATACATCTACACCGAGATAAGAAAAAAAGAATGATACCTTTTCTCTCTAAGTCCTCTGAGTTTATCTAGGAAATGTGCAAACAAAGTGATAAATTACGCTTAGAGCAAAAAATATATAGCCGTATTCTTTATTTTGCATATATTCTTTTGAGTGTGTTTATATGTAGAATAGAATCACGTTTCATTTTATAAATATATATACTCTGTTTCTGGATTATGTGTTGCCCTGGTTCGCCGAGAAAAAGTGTATTATACGCTCTTAAAATCAATATTATTATGCATTGTGCATTAGGGGTTCCTGCTTTCATAATGTGCTGCGGCATGGTGAAAAAAATAAAATGCAACTCCATGAATATTCTGTTTTAATAATGCTTAGAATGTAACAAATAATTCACTGAATAAAAGCAAGACATTTATATTGATTTATTTAACATCAGTGGCCTCGTATTTCCGTCATATACCATGTGTATGGACATCATTTAAGATTATAACGCAGCCCATTATACCCATATAAACTTAATATGTACACAATTTTTTACGATTTATAGCCTACAAGGGTATGCGAAGAGAGCAAGGGGAATGCAATAATCTACGACATTGTACACTGTATAGACAGTATGAATATGCAGGTCACAGTAAAAGACACTTATATTTAACTGAATAAATCTTATTCAAACTATAGAGAGGAATAAAGTGTAAGCTATAGAGATGAATACTCTCCTGCGCAGTGCCAAAAAGAGCCATTGCAAAACGCAGTTTTGGCTCTGCCGTGTTTCCTCCTTAACTTATGTTGTCGTATTGAGAAATCACGGGCTACTTTTATTAGCAAATCACAGAAGTGCTTACAACTCGACTTTATTCAAAAGCAAATGGGTTCTCAAGTCATATAAACGTTTAATATTGGTTTAAACTCTCACTCATCCCCCTTTCAGCCAATCAGATTTAGTGTAAGGAAAGACCAATCGATTCACTAGCGCCATGCGGGAAAACGGCGCAAACATTGCTAAACGCTGCAGTGTAAGAGAGGAAGTGTACGATATGCTATAGATAGAAGTGTAAGAAATGTTATTGAGAGGAATGTTCTGATCCTAAAACCTTTCCTTACGAATTTAAGACCATGAGAAACAACTTACATGGCAAAGAAACATGCAGATTATACTTTCATGACGACTACGGGAATATTGGCATTTTCTCCATACATAACCACGGATCAAATATTAGGACACAATTAGGATAGTTTTGAATATCCTTAAAAATAGAATGTACTGTTTTTGTACTGCATGACTTTTCAAAAGATTAAACTGCTTATCGCACAGCACAGATATTTTAATCCAACAGCAGTTTTATTTTTATATATTTCTTTCCAAATCAGTTTCACCCAACATTTGGAAATAAAAGTAATTGAAGCAAACCAATATGTTGCTGCTTTAACCCTTCTGGTAGAAGTTTTACTAGGTTGGAATTGATATTGATGGGGCACTTTGGAACAAAAGATACGATTCTGGGTTTCTCCTCTTATAACGGTGGTCCCATATATCTCAAAAAAGAGAAGAAAACGAGATATTTTAGTCCCCATTTTGCTTGTACAACTAAAAAAAATATTGCAATTTAAAGTTGGCAAACAAGTCAATTCCTCCAACACTGTATTATTTTTGGAGGAAAATGAAGAAAGCAGCAGAAGGGCTGACGACCTTATTGATTGAGTCCGCAGGTTGCAGAAGAATAAGTTTTTTTTTACCAAATCCGAGTTGCTCTTTTCCGAAGGCCATTAGTGTCACTAAATACGAACATTATTTTCTTTATTGGCAATGTGAATAATTATTGTATACTGCGCTTTCTCTCTCCGTAAGTGAAAACTAATTGAGCTTCGATCTGGAAACACCTGCATGATCACAGAATGAGCCCGTATCATTGTTCATCAGTATCATCACAGAATGCAAAACATTTTTGCTAAAACATATCAGGAATGGTGCGGGGATGTATTAATGCCATTGTCTGGTTCAATTAGAGAGGCATTTACATGTAGAAGAAATTAGCATTTTCTATTTACAATTGGTTTGAAACTATATACTGGAATGACGAGAGACGAAACAGTGCAAAATTGCCTGCTCTTTTTTTAATCTCGTTTTTACACCGAGTTTCAAAGATGCTGCAGCACTCATTCCAACAAAATTACAGAACATTATACCGTCTGGTCCGCAAGTTACGCAGCGGAGCCAGGTGTTCTTCGCTGCTTAACTCAAGCAGGGTGTTAAAAATTCACTTACAGTTCTTTAGTTATGATAAAAAAATCTCCAGAAATAATTATTTTATAAAAAAAAGTGTATTTGTAACAGTTCAGCAGCGAAGAACATCTAGGCTCCGCTGCGTAACTTGCGGACCAGGCGGTTTATCGAATATCTTTTGATATCATACCAAACAAAATTTCTTATAAGTTACTCTTTAAAAATAGGAATATCTGAGCAAATTACGTCAGCAATACGAACAACAGATGAGTGCAAACAGCAAACTGGGTAAGAAGACCCTAGAAAAATTGCGAAATCTAATCGGTAGGAAAAATAAGGAAAGTATGACCAAAGGACATCATCATAACCAGGAACCAATGGAAAGCAGACCTTTGAGCACCATTAGCTCATCTTCTGGTAAAGAGATTTTTTTAAAAATGTCTTTAAAGCTGATTACACGAGCGTTTTTTCCAGCGGTTTTTGAAGCTGCGGCATGAAATCGCGTGGTTTTATTGGACAAAGAAATTGCACGTACTTTTGCGGCCAATAAAACCACGCGATTTCATGCCGCATCAGCTTCAAAAAACGCTCGTGTGATAAGGTTTTAAATCAAATCCACGCGCTTTTATTTTTCTCACCCTATCATACATAAAATTATTATATTAACTTCGGCCTAAACACGCACAAAATACGTTTCTGCTGACGTATACGCGAAAAAAAAAAACTATAATACGGTACGGTAGCTTTCAAAAAGTTTTTAACGTTTGTCATCCTTACAACTGCCCCAAAGGCCTAACAACTTAAAAACAAATCGAATCTACATTTTTTACTATAGCCTACTGTATAACAGTATATAGCTTACTCATCTACTATATTATCTAGGTTTTATAGACTTTAATATACGAATATAAGAACTTCAAAATATTTTATCGCCATTGGCCAATTATAATAGCTAGGATGACGTCCTTCCCACACATATTATTATTGTATTTTGAGTTTTATACAGTAACAGTTTCGAATTTCTTAATGTTTCCCACGCGCTAGTAGCTCGTTCTAACGTATAAGAATGAAAGGGGAAAAAAAGCGCGTGCATTCGTCTCGTGAAAAAAAAAAGAATTGTTGAAGTCTGCCCTGAAGCTCGTGCTACACAGCTTATCAAATATGCAAGCGCGAGCATAATAATATCATGCATATAATGGTGCACAAGACTTTTTTTTTTTTTGGACTGATATAACAACATGATATAATCGCTGGTGGCCAAAGAAGAAGAAAAAACAAGGCCGCATATAAGGTGCAGCAAATTTCGCAATGCGGTAATTAATGCTATGTAAAGATCATATGCCAAGGAATGAAGTGCTATAAATGCCGGTTCTAATACCAAAGCAAGTTAACTTTAACTCCAGGGTTAAATAAACGAAATAAATTTAGGCTATATCTTTCGTAACCGTTGAACGAAAATGGACATATGATACACCAAAATGTTCGTATTGAAAAGATCTATTCGAAAATGTAAAA
>JAQGBM010000103.1:0-18156 GCA_034698405.1 Symphylella vulgaris | reverse complement strand
GTTATATGCAGTGGATGTTTTGGTATAGTACACTATTTAGAGGCCATAACAGTCACTCACTGGGTTGAATTGAAGGAAAGTTAACACAAATCGAGATCATTAGCCTACACTAAGAATGTTAAGTCACTTGAGTACTAAGTCGAAATCCTATTTAAACACCTTGATCTCTACGGAGAATAGTATAGGCCTAAGTTAAGTTAGCCTAACTTTTATACTGAAACATTGACACCCGATTCGTCCATTCAGTGATTAGTGTATTCAATGATTACAGGTGAAATGATAAATATGATTCACGGGCCACAAAATGCATAGTTTTTTATTAACCAAATGTAACACAAATGGTAGAAAATGACATTTTTTTAAATTAGGCAATCGGGGGCCCGTAACCAATCTAATCATTTTCCACCTAATCATCAATTACCCTAATCACACTTACGAGGGAATGACCCTGGTACTGATGTGTATCAATGCCTCTATCTCACTTTTTGTGAATTGGTTTTGATAATTTTGATATTAACTTATTTTCTCATGGGTCGTGACCCACGACCCGTTACTGATCCGGTTTATTGTTTAAACATTATTTTTTTTGTAATAATACTCCGTACATGTTTATTTAGTGCAGCCGAGGTAAATTTCCCATTCTGAAATTTTGAAAATTTTTGATATTTTTATGGCAATCATGATTTTTCCATGTTATTTTACATAGGAAAATTACGCTTTCGAAGACGAAAAAATGATTTTCCAAAATTTTTCAAATCCAGAGGCCCATTCACAAAAAGTATAAGATAGAGGCATTGATACACATCAGTACCAGTAACACAATCCTAAAATTTTAGCAATTCGGTTTGTTACACTTGGGGTCATTCCCTCGTTAGTTGAATCGGGTGTGAAACAATTTACGTATTGATACTCGTAGTTCATCACAGATATTTTCTAAGATATTATCCACAATCAAGAGTACGAGTATATACTCTTGCCAAAATCTATAGTGGAAATTTCTGCACTAAAAGTTAATGTATAATTTTCACGGCTTAACTTGTAGCCTACGATAAAAACGTGGGAGGTTTGCCGACCAAACTCTAAATGGATAATTGGATCAATAATTTGGCTAATATTGTAATGTTGTTTTATAATAACCCAGCATTTTTGGATGATTGTGTTATAGATCGAGCGGTAACTGACGATTTTGGGGAGAGATAATGTGACATGTTTATGTCACAAACGCTGTCACTTTTAATAACGCAGTCTGTGAAAGAAACGATAAATTAAAATTTGCAATTAACGCTGATAAACGAGCCCGATAAAATGTTTCATGAATATGCAAAGAACCATCTAAATTGTTATTATTCCTATAATATCATCATGGTGAACGACATCGGTTAGCTGTGCAGATAAAGCTAGAACTCACCTTGCGAAGAGATAAGCAAATCGAGTTGTTTGGAATTTTCGAAACGTAACAAACTAAATTTCAATATCGTCATTCAAGTGAAAATATTGGTTGGAATCTATTATCTTCTAAAATTTTGTGGAAACATTGATGAGGCATTATTTGGATAGAGAACTGCACGGCCTAAGTTAGTAATTAGATACAGATCTCAAATGCATGAGTACAGGTTTGAAATCCCATCTATGAGATTAGAAAGTGGTAGAATTTGCGAAGAATCTTGTGTGATTTATTAGATGAATGATACCTTGTTTACATTATACCGGTACCTGCGTTTTATCTGGATACATTTTATCCTGGTAAAAAGAAATCACTGATTGACTTTTAGGATTTCCTGAAAATGTAACGTGATATTGATTTTGAGTCTTCACATTACTCAGATAAAAATGTATCCAGATATAATTATAAATATGGTTTGAGTTTCAGTATCATCTCAATCTCAAGCTCACCCAAAGAGCTCGAGTTGAAGTTGAACAAATTTAGTTAATTAACACTGTAGCTTGAGTTGATTAATATTGAGTTATAACTTAATCATGATGCCAATCAGCTCAAGATCACCCAAGCCAAAGGATGAGTTTGAGTTGATTGAATTCAAAGAGTGACTGAGTTGATAGGATCCAAAGGGAGATTTTGAACTGATTGAAAATAAAGGGTGACAGAGTACGTGAAACCCAGAAGCAAAAAACAGAGCAAGAAGAGAAACTCACTGACGTAAATGAGAATGCATAAGCTGACGTGGAAATCCATATCCTTATTCTCAAAAATGACGTAAACGAGATTCTCTTCTTGCTCTGTTTTCTGTTTCTGGGTTCCCACCCAAAGTCTCATACACTACAAAAATGTGAAGTCATTCTTCTTTCGGTTTGAAACTCTTCAGTCCCGCAGGATAAAAATACCATTCATTTTTATTTTATGGGATTTATGGGAGAGTATGGTACGATTGTAATTACTTTTTATTTGGAAAACTTATTATTTGTATGGGTTTTAGTAACTCAAGTTGTAAAAGTCATATAATTAAATATGGATCATATTTTGATAACTAATTGATAATTTCAAACTTTAATTTTATGAATATTGTCTCCAAGATAACCATAATTTTATAAACAAAAAAAATATTTCTCTTGTCGTAGACCTATATATTACCAGGGATACTGATAAAATTTGCAATCCTCATACAAAATGAGTAATGATATTATTATGTGCTAATAAGTCCAAGTTCCAGGGTCCTCATTAAATGAATCCCAGCACCTGTTCATAATTATTCCTGATTTAGATTTTTTTTTTAAATTATCCTGTTTGACACAGGTATGTCAAATCAGTTTTAAAATGTACATTTGACTATATTATAAGAGCAATAAAAGTAACAGCTTGGGATTTATGTGATTACGTCGTACCGTACGTTATATCGGAGTTCTTCATACATATGCAGTAAAGAAGCTAAACTTGTGCTTCCAGCAGCAATTACATTAGCCTTAGCTTATCTATAGCTTATATACCGGTATAAGGGAATATTTATAGTCAAGCAGTAAAAGTACTAACTTATACCTTAACGGATTTGACTCAAGTTTATTAGCACTCCTTACTTAAGAGCAGCACTGTATGGGTTTATTAGCAATAAGTTAGGAAACAGTAATTTCATTTGTTAACCAGAGCATTAAAACCGGTTGACTGAAACAATGGATTCAATGGATGGAATACGAGTATAGTTGAATACTCGTAGAAGTTGTTTCATTTTAGATTCTATATGCAGCTTATCGGCCGATTTTTACTGAGGCATACGATCAGTACAGTAGCCTACAGTAGGTTATCGCAGACATGAGATTAAAAGGTGTATTCTTAATGTATCTTTAAATAGGAAAGGAGCTACATTTTGGATCAAAACACCCAATATATATTTTTTTCTTGCGGTACGGTATCTTCAATTCCTGACTGATTTCCCCCAGCATGTTTAAGTATAATTGATATAAAGTTAAAAATTGTTGGAAGAATGGTTTTCTCTGTCAAATTTACACTTTATTTCTTATTAGTTTTATTACCTATAGCTGGCATTAGGTACCGTAACAACTGCTGATATCGTCGATTTGATAGTTCTCCCTCGATTTGATAGTTCTCCCTATTTTTAAGTGAATTGTTTCTCAATGAAGGATAACTGGTCCTCTAGAAAACGAGGACTCTATAAGTGCTATACGGTACACGATATCTTTTGAGAAGTGCTCAGCCACAAACTGCCGCCATTGTTACAGTGAAACCATAGAGCATCCATACTCACTCAAGTAGACCATCTCTGAGTGATCAGTGAAAGTGAAACAAAGCAGGTGCTGGAGCAGAGAGACTGATAAACTACCAGTTAGACTGATAAACTACCATGTTACTCACTGGTGATATGGCGGATGCTGACGTCGTGTATAGCCTTTGTGTATAGCTAGGAGAAATTCATCTACGGGTAATCGGGTATATATACCGTATAGCCTATAGGCTATAAGTAAGAAATACTAGTGTACTCTCATTTGGACCTATAACCATATCCTAGAAGTTACAATATACAGTACCGTATATTTCAAGCAAATCTTT
Source organism: Symphylella vulgaris (assembly GCA_034698405.1). Classification (NCBI taxonomy): domain Eukaryota; kingdom Metazoa; phylum Arthropoda; class Symphyla; family Scolopendrellidae; genus Symphylella; species Symphylella vulgaris. Next base: position 14,141 of record JAQGBM010000103.1, on the reverse strand, counting down.
ATTTCAGGACTCCCTAAATAGAGCACTTTTCAAATTATTAACTATAAACGAAAATATAGGCTTCGTAATTTTGGTAGATACGTTCAGTTCAAGTAATCATATTGACCCTTGGTTTTATTGGGCCCTTTTGGCCCATTTATTACTAAATAAAAGTCAATGGTTTTACTGCAAGAATTAAGTGAACAGAAAAAAAGTTTTTCGCTGGTAAACATTATATTAAACCCATTAAAGATGTACGATGGTCAACATCCCAATATTATACGGGGCCGGTCCATTTGGCCAGGTATCCTGCATTAAATATTAAAACTGTATAATCTTATACTCTAACTTGGTAGCTATCAAACTCCATTACCCTGCACTGCCTCGTGTTAGTGGATCCGGAGTGATAAGGGGACGAATGAATTGTTTTTGTTCGCTCGTTATTCGAAGGTTTAACGATAACTGGCACAGATATAGAGTTTTTCTTATAGAGGTATAAATTATACAAGAAAATGATGCTATAGGATATTTTTGGAAGTCCTCCAAATGGAATTATTGGTTTAGTTTTTCTCCCGAAATTATGCTATTATGGATAAGTGCTATAGCCTATAGTATATTGGGCTTCCATGTGTAACCAAAAAAGAGTCTGTGCTTTAGCGCTGGGTTTTTTTTCCTATTATATTATTAAACCCGTTTATTGGGGCTTTTAGTTACACTCGATATGTTGTTATGTACGTTAACGGTTTCTTGCTGATATTACCTTGTATTGATAAGGTTATGTTATATACCGGGTAGCAAAAAAAATTGTAATAAGGGAAATTAATGCTGTAATAAATTATTGTACTTAAACTAACAATAGAACAAAGTAACCTATTCGAATATAGGACAATGCAGGAAAGAATGGTGTTCAAAGGAATTATGGGGTATGGAAATTTGAGGTGGATTTGCGAATCAGAAAAATCACGAGATATTTTTGGGAGGGGGTTGAACCGGTTGACCAAAGAAATGAGACAATTTCTAAGATTTCCTGACGTCAGCATTCGCCATTACACAGGTGAATAACTGGTAGGTTATCCGTCTATTTCTCTGCGCCAGCACCTGCTTTGTTCACTTGCAACACTGATCACTCAGACTCTACTATAGAGTGAGTATACTCTATGGTTTCACTGTAACAATGGCGGCAGTTTGTGGCGGAGCATTTCTCAAAAGATATCGTGTATAGTAGAGGCTAAAACTTGAAATGATATAGAACTAAGAAAAATACTAGATTACGGAGTACGCTCAGCCACTCCACTTTTTTAAAAATTTTCTCCAGAACTTATCGATTCATTAAATAATATCGATGCGATTTTTCAAAAATTTAAACCGACCAAAGCACAGATAAACATCTTCTTACTCTATATGTGTAAAGTTTCATAATTGTAGCAATTACAGTTAGCTTCTTCTGCTTCTGCTCTAGGTTTTAAAGGGTACTTCGAACTATGGTTTGGGACCTAAAATCTGAAATAAAAATTCAATTCATGTTCTTTTTTTGTTCCTTTTTTTTTTTCTTCGATATTTTGGTATTGGTCCCGGACCCTGCAGCACCAAATGTTTGCACATAGAACACTTACATGGAGGCCATGCCACTTGCAGGAAATACAAGTTTACCAAGTACCAATAATGACAAGTTTCCCAGCAAGGTTTGAAGCCAATTTCATTTTCACGACTCCTTTCGAAAATTAGAACAACACAACTTACTTCTATTCAATTTAATACAGAACGATGTTTTTTTGCATTTACAATCCCGTAATCTTTTTTAATAAACATTCCTTTCAGTCCTATTTGAAAAGGAAAATGCATTCTTTATAATATTAATAATAAAAAAAAAAAACTACGCCGTTTTCCTATATTTGAATTCGCTTTTTACGCGTTTGTAAATTGTTCATTTTATTACGAGGGAGCAACAGGAAACTTAATCAAATTGTGCATTTTTGAATCCAGTTTTGGCCCCACTGGGGACTGTTTTAAAACGCATCTAGTCGCCAATTCGGTTGACCCTCCGTATATCTTAACACACAGCAGTGCACACCCCTAGTAGGAGCAGTTGTTCCTGTGGGATTCACTCAGAATGATAATCATGCTATTCCGAATTAGTGTCATGGGGATGAATGAGAGGAATAGCAGCAGCTAATAGAGGTGCAGGCTGGATAGTGGATATGGTGGTTTGAAATAAAAAAAGGCCCGGAATATAAAGAAAAGGACAGATTATGATGGCACTTACATGCACAGAGTGCATAAAAGGAAAAGAAAAACCAAAATAAGGTTTATGGATTGTACAGGGTGACTAATAACTAAATACACTACAGTGTATGATACACCGCGATATCGTAGGCTGTAGGGTGTAGGCTAGATAGTTAAAAATGTGAATGTGAATGTGCCAATTCTACCGTAATTTACGAGAATGCTGTTCTATAAATTATAGTGCCACTGGTTGTGGTGTGGTCAGCGATTGAATGGATGACCGCTGTTCCACGATCCATCCTTCCCATTCATCAGGCTCGCTCCCGCTTCGAACTATAATAGTTGTATGTATATTGACGGAGTACCGTACGGTACAGGCTCCAAGGCTTTGGGTATAGTCGGCACATAGAGAGGAGGTTAGGCAAGAATGAATGGATGGTGCAGCTCTTTCTGAATTGAACATATTAGAGAACTCGCATGTTATAAAGGTGAAACCCCTGACACCTTAGCAAAATTCAAATCTCACAGTTTCAAATCTTATACGGGTTCTGGGTAACTTTTCGAACAATGATTTCAACTGATCTTTATTAGCCTACCCATGAACTCTTCATTATTAAACTTCATTCGCAGGCAAACCTCATCACTTCATATACCCCTGCAACAGGCTATCACAAGCAGTTTAGAAGTGTATTACAATTGCAGCACCCCATATCCTTGTGATATTTTTGGGATGCTGGTCACATTGTAGTAGGGTAGATTGGTTGAGTAGTTTGAACATGTCATTAGATCTACGCAGATAGGTCGAAAAAGAAGGGGGAAAAGTGATTTCATCCGAAGAATCGGCAAAGAATACATATCCGGATCAGTGCTGGTCTGATGCAATTCCTGGCGATGGGCGCTTGTGAATTGATGATTGACAGCGCACGGAACGATTGTGTCTTTTGCAACAATAACGTTGGGTCAGCAAATGGAGGCCCATTGTGCTTCATTTTTCTCTTTCTTCTACTTCTTCTCCCACTTAATTTAACCAAACTAAGAACACAGAACACAGAAATGTGTCTGTGCTTCGTATAGTTCGTACAGTGCATGATGACGCAACAGGGCATTTCTTGTTAGCCTACACCTTTTACATAAGTTTCTAAGTAACTTATTAAAGGACATCTCCTCCCTCATTAATTGTGGGTTATGTTAAAGAAGAATAAAAATCCTCTCTATAACGGTGTAACAATCATGAAAATCGTTTGACCTGTAACTTGGTGGAGATATTTTAAAGTTCAAAAATAACTTACTTTGCCTTTGAATGAATTGGGTTATTGTTGATATGACCAAAACTCTTGTATATAATTATTTAAACTTTATTAAGTTAACTTACGTACAGTAAATGTCTCAGTTATTATACAGTATAGGCAACGGATTTTAATTATTTTTTTATAGTTGGAAAGGATTTTTTTTATCTATATAGCATAACAATTTTAATGTAATTTAAAGGCAGATGGCAGCGCACTATAAGGCATTTTATGTTCAAAATTTTCCTTGAAATTTGTCATTTTAAACCATTTTATCTTAATGTACGAATTAAGTGTCATTTAATGTTTAGTTATCCAAATAGGCAAGGTAAGGCTAAAATATACTACCGGTACCCTTATATAATCGTTTTTTTTCGTAAACATATATTACGGTACTTCATACGAGTATATACGTAATTACGTATACATTAATATTTTCATTCGAAACAATTATCACACCAGCATGATACGGTAGCATAAATAATACGTATGAGACGTAACCTGTTTACAATAATATTCATAATCAACTGTACGTTAAGGAAATATAATAAACGATTTCGAGCAGCAGTGTATCAAGTTTAAATTTAACAAAAACATTCATAAAATATTTTAAAGTCTGATTCTGAGTTCGATAGTGTATGGTAGCACTCCCGCTTTCATTTATTTACGAAGTATATATTATATTTTTTGCATTCAAAGCTGAACTTTTAGTTGTACTTCATTTTACGTTATCGTAAAGAATATATTATATGTGTTCAAGCGAAGTCGTAGAAATATATATAGGTGCTGGGTGCATTTTTATAGGTTCCAGTGACAGAGTTTTTGGGTCCAAACACAGAACTCTTTTGTTATACATATAGTTTATTGCTGACAAGGCACAGAATGAAAAATCCTCGGGAGGTAAAGAATATCAGGCCTCGTTTCCATGGTTACAGACGATACTTATAACATGCTGCGACACTGAAGAACTCCTGGCTAAGAATTGGGCCAATTTTTTTTTCTTCACTACCGTATACGCTTTGATCCCATGTTGTATACCATTTCTTTCCATAGCTTTATTTTCTATACTGCCTCCGTCTTACGCAGCATTCTATAGGCTTAAGTTTTCACTTCCGTAATACTATAGAGACAAAACTTTTTCTAATAATGAACGAAATATCCTGTTTTTGCCATTAAATAATTTAATAATGACAACTTAAACAGACAAGACCTTTCATTTCAAAATTTTTTTAGGGGGTTGAATATTAATGTTTCATAAATTTCTAATACATTATAGGCTACATATACTAATAGTAATATGCCATGGGAGTATATGGGTAACAATCTATAGCCCACCCTTATTGGGTTAATTTGGGAATATCATAAATGGCAAAGGCTATTTTCACGTAAAATCACGTGAAAATAGCCTGGTGGCTATTTTCATGTATAATTTTTTGTTTTCACGTAATTATGATTGCGTTTTTTTTATATCGTAGAATACGAGTTTATTTATGATTTTTTTACAACAAGCATTCATCAATTGCAACGTATACGTTGTATTTTTTCGGGTAACGACTTTTCGACTTGTTTGTTATATATAACAAACAAGTCGAAAAGTCGTTACCCGAAAAAATACAACGTATACGTTGCAATTGATGAATGCTTGTTGTAAAAAAATCATAAATAAACTCGTATTCTACGATATAAAAAAAACGCAATCATAATTACGTGAAAACAAAAAATTATACATGAAAATAGCCACCAGGCTATTTTCACGTGATTTTACGTGAAAATAGCCTTTGCCATTTATGATATTCCCAAATTAACCCAATAAGGGTGGGCTATAGATTGTTACCCATATACTCCCATGGCATATTACTATTAGTATATGTAGCCTATAATGTATTAGAAATTTATGAAACATTAATATTCAACCCCCTAAAAAAATTTTGAAATGAAAGGTCTTGTCTGTTTAAGTTGTCATTATTAAATTATTTAATGGCAAAAACAGGATATTTCGTTCATTATTAGAAAAAGTTTTGTCTCTATAGTATTACGGAAGTGAAAACTTAAGCCTATAGAATGCTGCGTAAGACGGAGGCAGTATAGAAAATAAAGCTATGGAAAGAAATGGTATACAACATGGGATCAAAGCGTATACGGTAGTGAAGAAAAAAAAATTGGCCCAATTCTTAGCCAGGAGTTCTTCAGTGTCGCAGCATGTTATAAGTATCGTCTGTAACCATGGAAACGAGGCCTGATATTCTTTACCTCCCGAGGATTTTTCATTCTGTGCCTTGTCAGCAATAAACTATATGTATAACAAAAGAGTTCTGTGTTTGGACCCAAAAACTCTGTCACTGGAACCTATAAAAATGCACCCAGCACCTATATATATTTCTACGACTTCGCTTGAACACATATAATATATTCTTTACGATAACGTAAAATGAAGTACAACTAAAAGTTCAGCTTTGAATGCAAAAAATATAATATATACTTCGTAAATAAATGAAAGCGGGAGTGCTACCATACACTATCGAACTCAGAATCAGACTTTAAAATATTTTATGAATGTTTTTGTTAAATTTAAACTTGATACACTGCTGCTCGAAATCGTTTATTATATTTCCTTAACGTACAGTTGATTATGAATATTATTGTAAACAGGTTACGTCTCATACGTATTATTTATGCTACCGTATCATGCTGGTGTGATAATTGTTTCGAATGAAAATATTAATGTATACGTAATTACGTATATACTCGTATGAAGTACCGTAATATATGTTTACGAAAAAAAACGATTATATAAGGGTACCGGTAGTATATTTTAGCCTTACCTTGCCTATTTGGATAACTAAACATTAAATGACACTTAATTCGTACATTAAGATAAAATGGTTTAAAATGACAAATTTCAAGGAAAATTTTGAACATAAAATGCCTTATAGTGCGCTGCCATCTGCCTTTAAATTACATTAAAATTGTTATGCTATATAGATAAAAAAAATCCTTTCCAACTATAAAAAAATAATTAAAATCCGTTGCCTATACTGTATAATAACTGAGACATTTACTGTACGTAAGTTAACTTAATAAAGTTTAAATAATTATATACAAGAGTTTTGGTCATATCAACAATAACCCAATTCATTCAAAGGCAAAGTAAGTTATTTTTGAACTTTAAAATATCTCCACCAAGTTACAGGTCAAACGATTTTCATGATTGTTACACCGTTATAGAGAGGATTTTTATTCTTCTTTAACATAACCCACAATTAATGAGGGAGGAGATGTCCTTTAATAAGTTACTTAGAAACTTATGTAAAAGGTGTAGGCTAACAAGAAATGCCCTGTTGCGTCATCATGCACTGTACGAACTATACGAAGCACAGACACATTTCTGTGTTCTGTGTTCTTAGTTTGGTTAAATTAAGTGGGAGAAGAAGTAGAAGAAAGAGAAAAATGAAGCACAATGGGCCTCCATTTGCTGACCCAACGTTATTGTTGCAAAAGACACAATCGTTCCGTGCGCTGTCAATCATCAATTCACAAGCGCCCATCGCCAGGAATTGCATCAGACCAGCACTGATCCGGATATGTATTCTTTGCCGATTCTTCGGATGAAATCACTTTTCCCCCTTCTTTTTCGACCTATCTGCGTAGATCTAATGACATGTTCAAACTACTCAACCAATCTACCCTACTACAATGTGACCAGCATCCCAAAAATATCACAAGGATATGGGGTGCTGCAATTGTAATACACTTCTAAACTGCTTGTGATAGCCTGTTGCAGGGGTATATGAAGTGATGAGGTTTGCCTGCGAATGAAGTTTAATAATGAAGAGTTCATGGGTAGGCTAATAAAGATCAGTTGAAATCATTGTTCGAAAAGTTACCCAGAACCCGTATAAGATTTGAAACTGTGAGATTTGAATTTTGCTAAGGTGTCAGGGGTTTCACCTTTATAACATGCGAGTTCTCTAATATGTTCAATTCAGAAAGAGCTGCACCATCCATTCATTCTTGCCTAACCTCCTCTCTATGTGCCGACTATACCCAAAGCCTTGGAGCCTGTACCGTACGGTACTCCGTCAATATACATACAACTATTATAGTTCGAAGCGGGAGCGAGCCTGATGAATGGGAAGGATGGATCGTGGAACAGCGGTCATCCATTCAATCGCTGACCACACCACAACCAGTGGCACTATAATTTATAGAACAGCATTCTCGTAAATTACGGTAGAATTGGCACATTCACATTCACATTTTTAACTATCTAGCCTACACCCTACAGCCTACGATATCGCGGTGTATCATACACTGTAGTGTATTTAGTTATTAGTCACCCTGTACAATCCATAAACCTTATTTTGGTTTTTCTTTTCCTTTTATGCACTCTGTGCATGTAAGTGCCATCATAATCTGTCCTTTTCTTTATATTCCGGGCCTTTTTTTATTTCAAACCACCATATCCACTATCCAGCCTGCACCTCTATTAGCTGCTGCTATTCCTCTCATTCATCCCCATGACACTAATTCGGAATAGCATGATTATCATTCTGAGTGAATCCCACAGGAACAACTGCTCCTACTAGGGGTGTGCACTGCTGTGTGTTAAGATATACGGAGGGTCAACCGAATTGGCGACTAGATGCGTTTTAAAACAGTCCCCAGTGGGGCCAAAACTGGATTCAAAAATGCACAATTTGATTAAGTTTCCTGTTGCTCCCTCGTAATAAAATGAACAATTTACAAACGCGTAAAAAGCGAATTCAAATATAGGAAAACGGCGTAGTTTTTTTTTTTTATTATTAATATTATAAAGAATGCATTTTCCTTTTCAAATAGGACTGAAAGGAATGTTTATTAAAAAAGATTACGGGATTGTAAATGCAAAAAAACATCGTTCTGTATTAAATTGAATAGAAGTAAGTTGTGTTGTTCTAATTTTCGAAAGGAGTCGTGAAAATGAAATTGGCTTCAAACCTTGCTGGGAAACTTGTCATTATTGGTACTTGGTAAACTTGTATTTCCTGCAAGTGGCATGGCCTCCATGTAAGTGTTCTATGTGCAAACATTTGGTGCTGCAGGGTCCGGGACCAATACCAAAATATCGAAGAAAAAAAAAAAGGAACAAAAAAAGAACATGAATTGAATTTTTATTTCAGATTTTAGGTCCCAAACCATAGTTCGAAGTACCCTTTAAAACCTAGAGCAGAAGCAGAAGAAGCTAACTGTAATTGCTACAATTATGAAACTTTACACATATAGAGTAAGAAGATGTTTATCTGTGCTTTGGTCGGTTTAAATTTTTGAAAAATCGCATCGATATTATTTAATGAATCGATAAGTTCTGGAGAAAATTTTTAAAAAAGTGGAGTGGCTGAGCGTACTCCGTAATCTAGTATTTTTCTTAGTTCTATATCATTTCAAGTTTTAGCCTCTACTATACACGATATCTTTTGAGAAATGCTCCGCCACAAACTGCCGCCATTGTTACAGTGAAACCATAGAGTATACTCACTCTATAGTAGAGTCTGAGTGATCAGTGTTGCAAGTGAACAAAGCAGGTGCTGGCGCAGAGAAATAGACGGATAACCTACCAGTTATTCACCTGTGTAATGGCGAATGCTGACGTCAGGAAATCTTAGAAATTGTCTCATTTCTTTGGTCAACCGGTTCAACCCCCTCCCAAAAATATCTCGTGATTTTTCTGATTCGCAAATCCACCTCAAATTTCCATACCCCATAATTCCTTTGAACACCATTCTTTCCTGCATTGTCCTATATTCGAATAGGTTACTTTGTTCTATTGTTAGTTTAAGTACAATAATTTATTACAGCATTAATTTCCCTTATTACAATTTTTTTTGCTACCCGGTATATAACATAACCTTATCAATACAAGGTAATATCAGCAAGAAACCGTTAACGTACATAACAACATATCGAGTGTAACTAAAAGCCCCAATAAACGGGTTTAATAATATAATAGGAAAAAAAACCCAGCGCTAAAGCACAGACTCTTTTTTGGTTACACATGGAAGCCCAATATACTATAGGCTATAGCACTTATCCATAATAGCATAATTTCGGGAGAAAAACTAAACCAATAATTCCATTTGGAGGACTTCCAAAAATATCCTATAGCATCATTTTCTTGTATAATTTATACCTCTATAAGAAAAACTCTATATCTGTGCCAGTTATCGTTAAACCTTCGAATAACGAGCGAACAAAAACAATTCATTCGTCCCCTTATCACTCCGGATCCACTAACACGAGGCAGTGCAGGGTAATGGAGTTTGATAGCTACCAAGTTAGAGTATAAGATTATACAGTTTTAATATTTAATGCAGGATACCTGGCCAAATGGACCGGCCCCGTATAATATTGGGATGTTGACCATCGTACATCTTTAATGGGTTTAATATAATGTTTACCAGCGAAAAACTTTTTTTCTGTTCACTTAATTCTTGCAGTAAAACCATTGACTTTTATTTAGTAATAAATGGGCCAAAAGGGCCCAATAAAACCAAGGGTCAATATGATTACTTGAACTGAACGTATCTACCAAAATTACGAAGCCTATATTTTCGTTTATAGTTAATAATTTGAAAAGTGCTCTATTTAGGGAGTCCTGAAATAAAGATTTGCTTGAAATATACGGTACTGTATATTGTAACTTCTAGGATATGGTTATAGGTCCAAATGAGAGTACACTAGTATTTCTTACTTATAGCCTATAGGCTATACGGTATATATACCCGATTACCCGTAGATGAATTTCTCCTAGCTATACACAAAGGCTATACACGACGTCAGCATCCGCCATATCACCAGTGAGTAACATGGTAGTTTATCAGTCTAACTGGTAGTTTATCAGTCTCTCTGCTCCAGCACCTGCTTTGTTTCACTTTCACTGATCACTCAGAGATGGTCTACTTGAGTGAGTATGGATGCTCTATGGTTTCACTGTAACAATGGCGGCAGTTTGTGGCTGAGCACTTCTCAAAAGATATCGTGTACCGTATAGCACTTATAGAGTCCTCGTTTTCTAGAGGACCAGTTATCCTTCATTGAGAAACAATTCACTTAAAAATAGGGAGAACTATCAAATCGAGGGAGAACTATCAAATCGACGATATCAGCAGTTGTTACGGTACCTAATGCCAGCTATAGGTAATAAAACTAATAAGAAATAAAGTGTAAATTTGACAGAGAAAACCATTCTTCCAACAATTTTTAACTTTATATCAATTATACTTAAACATGCTGGGGGAAATCAGTCAGGAATTGAAGATACCGTACCGCAAGAAAAAAATATATATTGGGTGTTTTGATCCAAAATGTAGCTCCTTTCCTATTTAAAGATACATTAAGAATACACCTTTTAATCTCATGTCTGCGATAACCTACTGTAGGCTACTGTACTGATCGTATGCCTCAGTAAAAATCGGCCGATAAGCTGCATATAGAATCTAAAATGAAACAACTTCTACGAGTATTCAACTATACTCGTATTCCATCCATTGAATCCATTGTTTCAGTCAACCGGTTTTAATGCTCTGGTTAACAAATGAAATTACTGTTTCCTAACTTATTGCTAATAAACCCATACAGTGCTGCTCTTAAGTAAGGAGTGCTAATAAACTTGAGTCAAATCCGTTAAGGTATAAGTTAGTACTTTTACTGCTTGACTATAAATATTCCCTTATACCGGTATATAAGCTATAGATAAGCTAAGGCTAATGTAATTGCTGCTGGAAGCACAAGTTTAGCTTCTTTACTGCATATGTATGAAGAACTCCGATATAACGTACGGTACGACGTAATCACATAAATCCCAAGCTGTTACTTTTATTGCTCTTATAATATAGTCAAATGTACATTTTAAAACTGATTTGACATACCTGTGTCAAACAGGATAATTTAAAAAAAAAATCTAAATCAGGAATAATTATGAACAGGTGCTGGGATTCATTTAATGAGGACCCTGGAACTTGGACTTATTAGCACATAATAATATCATTACTCATTTTGTATGAGGATTGCAAATTTTATCAGTATCCCTGGTAATATATAGGTCTACGACAAGAGAAATATTTTTTTTGTTTATAAAATTATGGTTATCTTGGAGACAATATTCATAAAATTAAAGTTTGAAATTATCAATTAGTTATCAAAATATGATCCATATTTAATTATATGACTTTTACAACTTGAGTTACTAAAACCCATACAAATAATAAGTTTTCCAAATAAAAAGTAATTACAATCGTACCATACTCTCCCATAAATCCCATAAAATAAAAATGAATGGTATTTTTATCCTGCGGGACTGAAGAGTTTCAAACCGAAAGAAGAATGACTTCACATTTTTGTAGTGTATGAGACTTTGGGTGGGAACCCAGAAACAGAAAACAGAGCAAGAAGAGAATCTCGTTTACGTCATTTTTGAGAATAAGGATATGGATTTCCACGTCAGCTTATGCATTCTCATTTACGTCAGTGAGTTTCTCTTCTTGCTCTGTTTTTTGCTTCTGGGTTTCACGTACTCTGTCACCCTTTATTTTCAATCAGTTCAAAATCTCCCTTTGGATCCTATCAACTCAGTCACTCTTTGAATTCAATCAACTCAAACTCATCCTTTGGCTTGGGTGATCTTGAGCTGATTGGCATCATGATTAAGTTATAACTCAATATTAATCAACTCAAGCTACAGTGTTAATTAACTAAATTTGTTCAACTTCAACTCGAGCTCTTTGGGTGAGCTTGAGATTGAGATGATACTGAAACTCAAACCATATTTATAATTATATCTGGATACATTTTTATCTGAGTAATGTGAAGACTCAAAATCAATATCACGTTACATTTTCAGGAAATCCTAAAAGTCAATCAGTGATTTCTTTTTACCAGGATAAAATGTATCCAGATAAAACGCAGGTACCGGTATAATGTAAACAAGGTATCATTCATCTAATAAATCACACAAGATTCTTCGCAAATTCTACCACTTTCTAATCTCATAGATGGGATTTCAAACCTGTACTCATGCATTTGAGATCTGTATCTAATTACTAACTTAGGCCGTGCAGTTCTCTATCCAAATAATGCCTCATCAATGTTTCCACAAAATTTTAGAAGATAATAGATTCCAACCAATATTTTCACTTGAATGACGATATTGAAATTTAGTTTGTTACGTTTCGAAAATTCCAAACAACTCGATTTGCTTATCTCTTCGCAAGGTGAGTTCTAGCTTTATCTGCACAGCTAACCGATGTCGTTCACCATGATGATATTATAGGAATAATAACAATTTAGATGGTTCTTTGCATATTCATGAAACATTTTATCGGGCTCGTTTATCAGCGTTAATTGCAAATTTTAATTTATCGTTTCTTTCACAGACTGCGTTATTAAAAGTGACAGCGTTTGTGACATAAACATGTCACATTATCTCTCCCCAAAATCGTCAGTTACCGCTCGATCTATAACACAATCATCCAAAAATGCTGGGTTATTATAAAACAACATTACAATATTAGCCAAATTATTGATCCAATTATCCATTTAGAGTTTGGTCGGCAAACCTCCCACGTTTTTATCGTAGGCTACAAGTTAAGCCGTGAAAATTATACATTAACTTTTAGTGCAGAAATTTCCACTATAGATTTTGGCAAGAGTATATACTCGTACTCTTGATTGTGGATAATATCTTAGAAAATATCTGTGATGAACTACGAGTATCAATACGTAAATTGTTTCACACCCGATTCAACTAACGAGGGAATGACCCCAAGTGTAACAAACCGAATTGCTAAAATTTTAGGATTGTGTTACTGGTACTGATGTGTATCAATGCCTCTATCTTATACTTTTTGTGAATGGGCCTCTGGATTTGAAAAATTTTGGAAAATCATTTTTTCGTCTTCGAAAGCGTAATTTTCCTATGTAAAATAACATGGAAAAATCATGATTGCCATAAAAATATCAAAAATTTTCAAAATTTCAGAATGGGAAATTTACCTCGGCTGCACTAAATAAACATGTACGGAGTATTATTACAAAAAAAATAATGTTTAAACAATAAACCGGATCAGTAACGGGTCGTGGGTCACGACCCATGAGAAAATAAGTTAATATCAAAATTATCAAAACCAATTCACAAAAAGTGAGATAGAGGCATTGATACACATCAGTACCAGGGTCATTCCCTCGTAAGTGTGATTAGGGTAATTGATGATTAGGTGGAAAATGATTAGATTGGTTACGGGCCCCCGATTGCCTAATTTAAAAAAATGTCATTTTCTACCATTTGTGTTACATTTGGTTAATAAAAAACTATGCATTTTGTGGCCCGTGAATCATATTTATCATTTCACCTGTAATCATTGAATACACTAATCACTGAATGGACGAATCGGGTGTCAATGTTTCAGTATAAAAGTTAGGCTAACTTAACTTAGGCCTATACTATTCTCCGTAGAGATCAAGGTGTTTAAATAGGATTTCGACTTAGTACTCAAGTGACTTAACATTCTTAGTGTAGGCTAATGATCTCGATTTGTGTTAACTTTCCTTCAATTCAACCCAGTGAGTGACTGTTATGGCCTCTAAATAGTGTACTATACCAAAACATCCACTGCATATAAC
>JAQGBM010000102.1:0-18165 GCA_034698405.1 Symphylella vulgaris | reverse complement strand
CGGAGCCTTATAAGTTAACTCCCGAATTTCGGCGGTGACATAGCAGAAATCTCATCAGAACTCAGAAGGGTTTAGTCAATTAGTCTACTGTATCTTGATTACTTTATTTTTAACATGGGATTTCCTATACCAGCCGATTCCTAGTGCATGAATAGTGAATACCCTTAAGTGTTCGACTATGGAATTTGTATGACCTGATTCCTTATCGTACCTAATAATTGTGTGATTTGTGTCGACGAATCTGGAAGCAGTTTAATTTTTATCGAAATTAACGTAAATCATTTTAATTTTTATCGAAATAATTTTTTTTTTAGGAAACGTGAACGAGAAGGCAAATACAACGAAATAAGAAGAAAATACGGTAAATAATTTTGAGCAGTTTCGTAAAATAATGCGTAGGCTATAATAAATAACCTTTTATGTTCAAAACATAGGTATGAACTTGAAATCTGGAGAACCACCTTACACAAGATTCGATGCCTAAAGAATTGGCCAATTTAATATTAAAAAAAAAGTATATAATATTATAATATGTTTTTAACTAATCATAATTTTATTGAAAATGTAAAATATTTTGTATATAAGTTAATATTACTAACAGAAAAGTATGTCAATTATTATTATTATTATAGGTAATTACCAAAGATAGCCTATGGAAAATAAACTTTAAAATATTATTAAAAAATTTAATGTAAGTTATTAATATACGGAAGCAATAATAAGAAATTTAGTTAACGGTATTTATTTACTTTACACACGCCAGAGGAAAGGTATACGAACTTTAAACCAAAAGCTCCTGCTACAGGATTATTTCTAACCTAACCTTTTTTATCCAAAGCCAAGTTAATTGCAAATACTGTACAGTGTAGGCCTATGTACATTAGTTTAAAGTTGGCATTATAGGCTATCATTCTACCTTCTGGTGTGTGTATTAAGAAACAAGGACCGAAATTTGTAAATGGTTTGAGTGCGAACTGAGAAATTTATGGGGGTGGGGGATAATTAACTAATTACTCGTGCGCATTCAATGACGACGTGTAATCGCACGTGCATAAATTTGTTTATTTTTGTTTTGCAATCCCAGCTGCTCCCATAGTGGTGATACGTATTATTTTGAAGGGGGAAAATAAGACATTTACCCCATAACCCTGTTATTAATGAGGGACAAAATTTAACACCGAGTAAATGGCATTAACATTTGGTGGTTGGGAATTGGGATGAAGAAGCCAAATTTTTTCCTAAGTTCTTATAACGTTAAAATGGTGATAATAGGGAAACGTCATTCATAAACTATGCAAACCAATGATGCAAATGCTATAAGGTCGCAAAATGCTATACCTGGAACCAGTACCGGCACCGGGGAAAACCAAGGTGAGATTTTAATGGTTGCAATTATTGAGGGAAACATTTAAAAGCCTTTCGTACAGTAGATCAATGCCGTAAGGGAAGTTTTAACACGTAGGATTTATTTTTATTGCCTATTGGTGCGCATTTAGTTTAACCAAAACAAAATGAGGGTACCGCGAGAAAATAGACTTAATTAATGCGCTGACCCCTTTATCACTGTTGGAATTTTCCAGAGATTTAGAGCGGAATCCAGAATCACAAAGCAGAAAAAAAAGAGGAACTCGTTGACGTAATTGAGAAAAAAAATAAGCAAGCTTAGTAGGCCTAGAATAGTGTACGTAGAAAAGCTAATTGTTTTCAAAATTAATAACATCTTGCTCAGATTTGTGATTCAAACATAATCACCTTAATCGGCTTCGCGAAATCTTCGTCTCCAACATCTCGTACCCAAACAATTGGTCTTCCGAGCAATTCGTCCCTAAAATTTCATTCCAAGAAACTCGTTCCCAACAACTTGTATACCCGAACAACTCGTACGAAATGTTGGGGACATTGCTCCGGGGACGAGATGTTGGGGACATTGCTCCGGGGACGAGATGTTGAAGACGAAGATTCCGCGAAGCCATATTATCGTAACGACTACGTAAACACTATTGGCTTACTCTTTCTCAAATACGTCATGATCGATCGAGTTGCTCTTTCTTTCTCTGTTTCGGATTCTTAAAGACCAAAACTTTGGATCGACAGGCCGGGCAGTCTCGATCATCTAGTCTCTAATCCGTTTTCGTTCTTGGATTAGAGTCTAGACTCCTTGCTATTCAAAACTTAAAACTTAAAAAAAGTGTGTTCATATTTCTATCTTCCAGCCTGGAAAAGCAGGCCGGGTTGGTGGCAGACATCAATCCTCTCCTGCATTTAAGTTAGTTAATGCCTATGTGTACTGTAATGTTATGAAATTTAAAATTTCTGCTTTAGGTCAGCAAGATGCCAGTAAAGCATTCAAGAAGACGATGTGGATGCGATTACTTGGGTGCTGTATCTCCGGCCACAAAGATTCCAAAAAACCATCCGATAAAAGATTGCCCAAGTTTACGGATCACCGCCAGGTTTTTGCTTCTTATCGCGGTAATTCCAACATTAAGTCTGTACAAAAAGAACCAATTGAAATTGAGATCGACGACGCACCGCCATCGAAATCCGACAATGACAAGAAGGAATTGGGACTCCGCACCGTTACCGTGGAAAGGTCTCAACCCTTTGCGATATCCCCAACTTTGAGAAGAGTAGAATATGCAGATGTCCATGAAAGCGAGATTCCTCTCGAAATTGAACATCAATTATTAATCCCCTTTGATGATGATGATCAAGTGTCAAATGAAGACGATGAAGAAAACGCCAGAGCAAAAGACACCATGAACAAACTACTGATGGAAATGATTAAGCAGATGGAAGCCAATAGACCAAACACCCAAGAGTCCGAAGAACTAATTGGCAAACTCGCGTCTATCTCGGAAGCCATCGAATCAAACGAAAAGACGGCAGCCCAGCGTCACCTTCATCTTGCTCATTTACTCAACAAAGTAAGCAAGGCCATAAACCAATTGGAGGAGCATTTTCGTTACACTTTGCCCTTTAAAGAGTTGGATCCAATTAGCGAAATGCAAGAGCTTCAACCTTCCGCATCGAAAGATAGTGTTTGGAAGATGGCTGATGCCCCTGTACCGCTACACCGGACCCTTAGTCCTCTCTTGGAAACAGCTGGAAACGACCTGGAAGTGACCCCGGACGAATCCAATATTTACGACTTTGATCCAACTTTGCGAGAAACGCT
This sequence comes from Symphylella vulgaris, assembly GCA_034698405.1. Lineage (NCBI taxonomy): Eukaryota > Metazoa > Arthropoda > Symphyla > Scolopendrellidae > Symphylella > Symphylella vulgaris. The sequence continues at coordinate 14,987 of JAQGBM010000102.1, read as the reverse complement.
TCTAAAGAGCTTTAAACATTTCCAGGATGTAGCGTCGAAGCAGTTAAATAAAAATTTAATTGCTTCTGGTGTCAAACCCAAGGAGGAAGCTCCTGTAAGAGCTCCTGAGGAGCTCCCCCATGCAGGAGCTCCTGCCTCGGACTCTGCGTCTAGCTGCAATTCGGAAAACTACGATCTCAGTTCGGGTGCCAGTCAGAAAGACGTGAATGTTGCTCTAGCTGACCTGATGGCTTCGCTCTGTACCTCGGTTTACGGAGGTACGGAGCGATCAGACAGGAATCCTTTCGAGCCCACTCCAAGCGGAAATACCTATTGCATTAACCCAAGCATTAACGATGATTGTTCCTTAAACCCGGATATGCTGAAAAGCTTAACAAGCACGTCTTCTCATATATCCAAACCGTCAACAAATCAAGTAATCCAGCCTTCGTCCAATAATCAGCAACAGCCTCCAAAACAGCGAAGTCCTAAAATATGCTAAAAAAATTATTTATATAAAAAATGGGAAGCACTTTTAGCAAACAATCCTATTTTACTTATTATTGGAATTATTAATAAAATTATAATTATTATATTCCGGGGTATTAATAACTTATTTGTTTTCTCTGCTAGCGTAAAATAAGTCTAGATTCGAAATGTAATCGGTAATTTGGTCACAAAATTATGTGTGCATTGGCAATGCACAAAAAGAATTCAGGGACCAGGCAATTTAAGTAAAATAAATTCATTGTTTAGTGCTCACGTTTCCGGCCTTTTAGACCGGGATTTGAACATACTCGTATAAAACGGTTAAAAGGCAAGTAAGTTATTCATGCATGATCGCATCGGTTCGAATATCGCAATCCTTGCATTTTTCTAAGTTCAAGAGATGAATGGTTTTTGCTTCAGGCTTTCGTAATCCTTGGACATTATACCGCAATCATCTATGCACCGCAATGGTCGTCTTGAAAATATCTATTCCAATACCGGTGGTAAATTATGGGGTCACTGCATGAAATTATAAAGATATTCCAGAAAAAAAAAACTGAAATTTCGCTTTCGATAAAGTTTTTCTGGAATTATTACTTTTACCGGTAAAAATAATAAAATAAAGTTCGAGAATTATTTTTCTATAATGTCTTTTTATTTCATGCAATGACCCCATAATATTTTGGATGTATGTTGGATAGATCTTTTCAAGACGAACATTAGCTGTGTATGATAATAATTATGTCCTTATTCGTTCAAGAGTTACGAAGCAATAACCATTCTAAAATTACGTTGACGCTACGCGCTCGATGTGCACTTATAGGCCTAGCATTTGTCGAGAACTACGGTGACTGCATTCTCTACGGTGACTACCATTCTCTCTTTGCCCTTTTCAAATAAATAAGTCTTCTACTTTTTATTGTGAATTTTATTATTTCTATCTTAGCTTTAACTTATTGCATATAACTAATAACTTACACAAAAAAATACGGTACCGTATAAAGTGAAAAATACTCGATGAATGGTCATCCAACGAATTCATCTGCCATCTATCGGTCGACTAAACAACTACCAGTTCAATATGCACGTATGAAATTACTCAATTACATTGTCCTTGGTTTCAGTGAAAACATGCTTGTTAGGGTTATCGCCAGTGTTATAATCGCCTGTGGGAAACTGGACATTTCTTTATAATATAAATTAAGAATGACTTCTTCTGCTAGCAGTATAATTATAAAATTTGCCCGAATGGGCTGTTCGAATAGACCTTTCTTTCATATCGTCGTTGCGCCCAAATGGAGAGCTCAAAAGAAAGAACCCATCGAGCAAGTTGGTAGTTACGACCCGATGGTGAATGCTAACAATGAGAAACTAGTGGCAATAGATTTTGATCGCATTAGATACTGGCTTGGAGAAGGAGCGGACGTTAGCACTCCGGTAGGAGAACTTTTAGGTATGTATTTTAGATTGGATGGTACCGGTTCCATAGCCTAGAATCCTAGATTATAGTTACTGGTAGCCAGCAGTAGATAGCCTGCACTGCTGCACACTAACTTGCACAGTGCACACTGGTGGTTAGCTAGCTGGATCATGAAACGGTAGGCTATAAATTATGCTTTTAGTGTCCCAGCACCAGCAGCTAAAAAAACCTAGCCTTTTGCATCCATCCATCCATTTTCAAACCCGCTTATTCCTTTCGGTCGCGGGAGCAGAAAATAAAAGAGTAAAAAGAGGACCTCACCGGTGGTGTAATGTTTGAGCCTGGCTAGCCCCAAGAGGGTCTTCCAATGATTACGTTCTATTCCGCCACCGGAATCAGATCTTCAGGGGGAATTCCAAGGCGGTTCTTCGCCGAGAGGTTGGATGTTGTCCATCCACTTAGTTCTCGGTCGTCCCACCTTTCCCCGTGGCTTTGCAAGGACTTGCATATTAGTTAAATTAGTTAACCTAGGTCTATGCTTGATCTGATATGAAAGTGGGCAGGTCATGTGGCCCGAGGGAAAGATGGGAGATGGACAAGGAGTATTATGGAGTGGAGACCGTACGAGAGGACAGGAGGTAGAGGTAGACCCCCTACCAGATGGACAGACGATATAAGGAGAATTTCGGGGAACTGGTTAATTGCAGGAGGCCCAAGATAGAGGAAGATGGAGAGAGATTGGGGAGGCCTATGTCCAGCAGTGAACTCAAATGGCTGATTGACGATGATGATGAGGCTAAGGAACACCCATCCATTTTGGAGGAGGAACCCAGGCCAATCAGCTTCCGCGCGTTCCAGCAGTTGAAGAACCTGAGCCGCAATGTGTTATGATGTTACCCGTGCCCCCGATTATTGTAGCTAACTTAATACATTTTCATTTCTACCAAGGTCCAAGACAACCACAACGTAAAGTTGTAAACTCAGCGTCGGGAAATGGAAAGGTGGTTACCGAAGCGCAAGGTATATTAAAATACCTTGGATGGATGGTTACGAACAACGGCCACGCGCGTGACAGCGATATTGTATCGATATTATCAGTGTCAGCAAAAATGAATCGAGGTACCATAGTCCCTTTAAAATACAGCCGTATGAAAACTGGTCAATAACAGAAATAGACACACTCTTCGACGTAGTAAAGGAAATCAAATTAATCATCACCCGAAATTCAACAGAAAATCTTACTAGCATGATTTTTCTTTTAAATTAGCACGCGAATCGACAATAAATCAGAGAAAAACGATTTGGAAAATACGATTCTAAATCTTCGAAAATTAATTGGCGAACAATCAATAATTTCCAATTGCAGAGTTCAACAACTGCATGAGACGCAGCCAACTAGAGAAATTAAGACTCACTCAAGCGATTCAGTTTCCGAGGGACACCACCTTCTCAATAAGGGTTCCTGACTGCCTGTAAACCCAATCGTTAATGCTCCTAACGCCAGACGCCACCATAAAAATTAATAACATAAACTCGGCTTCGAATGGATCGAAAGTTTTTCTCGGCCTAAATGACAATTCCGTGCAAAATGTTGGGGTTTCAGTGAATATCGGAAGTAACAACCTCAACGGTTAAAGTTAAGAGAGAATCACATTCGCTTCTTTTTTATTTATTTAAAAAAATACGAAAAAAAATCTTCACGAACGACCGAGTGAAATATTATTCGATACGAGATGTCTTAACCCACAAAAAATTGATCTTACAGAAACAGAAGGATGACTTCCAACGACCGTTAACGTAACAGCTCGTAATAACAGCGTGGATAACAGCACCAATATGGAACCACACAATATGGAACATCATCCATTTTGGGAGGAGGAATTAACCCAGGCCAATCAGCTTCCATAGGCGTTCTAGCAGTTGGAGAATGGGGGGCGCAACTTATACATTCAGTTTCGAAGAGATGCTACGTTTGCAATGAGGGTACCCGTGCACCAGATTATTATGGTTAATGTAGCTACAGTAATAATACCACAACTTACAACATAAACTCAGCGTCGGGAAATGGAAAGGTGGTTACCGAAGCGCAAGGGTGTCAAAGTCACTGGACTGCAGGCACAGGGGAATGACCCAGCGAAAACCTTCCTACTATGTCTAAAGATAGAAAAGCGATGGAGGAATATTAAGTAACTTAGCCTGAATCACTTTATTAAGTGAAATTGAACTGTTCTGAACAATAAAACAATCTATGAAATGTCAAAATTATTAAGAGTAATTACCGGTATCTACTGTACATGAGTCATTCTCAGGAAAAATGCGATATTTACGAGTTTACCGCTTCAAATAATTGTTAAATTTGTAATAGAAACATGTAAAATACCTTGGATGGTTACAAAAGCCACGCGGCGACAGCATGATACACGAGAAAACAATAAGTAAAAATAAATCAAGAAAAACTATTAGGAAAATACCAGACCTAATTGTATGCAAATTTAAACACACAGTGCTGCACTGGTCAACAATCATTTTTAATTCTAAATGTCCGAAATCCGAATTCAACAATTTCTGCATGAAACGACAATGCGAGCAGAAATAAAGAATTCGGGATTGTAGACACAACAAAAAAAAAAAAACGGAATCCAGATATACTTTCCGACTTACGGTTTGGACTGCCATGCTGCTGAACCATGTGTTCAGGGTAATTTGAATATAAGATCACGTTTGTCACCGATCAGAACCGCCAAATTATCAAGACAGTATCTCCGGGAGGATAAGGAGGAATAAGTTAATAAATACATTATTTCCATAAAGTTTTAATACGGATCTGGAATACTGGGAATATCTAATTCCGGTACGTGTAAAGTTTAATGAATTCTATCTTCCTTTCCTTCATTTGTAAATTCAGGTGTCAACAAGCCCTGTCTTTATTAGATAGACGCACTTTGAGGATTATTTTCTTGATCTAAGCACGCGCCTCATGTCGCGAGATCATATTAGCTATTATTTTGGCATTCTTTTTTTTTTAATTTAAAAAAAAAAAACGAAATGAAAATCGATGAAAATACGCGGAAATAAGAGTGAAATGTAAATATCCGTGTGGGACAGAAATTATTACTCTAGGTGGGTCCCCTGGTGGGTCAGATAAACTAGAGTGGGCGCAGCCAACTAGAGAAAGACTCACTCAATTAAGCGATTCAGTTTCCGAGGGACACCAATGCCTGTAAACCCAATCGTTATTGCTCAGGACTAACGCTTCGAATGAATTGAATTTTACGTGCAAAATGTTGGGGTTGGGGGTTCAGTAATGAATATCGGAAGTAACAACCTCAACGGTTAAAGTTAAAAGAATACAACAAGAACAAGACTATAAACATTACTTAATATTTTATACAAAATATTTAAATATTTAAACCAATTTATAATTTAGTTGTTTATTTTTTAAATATAGGCCTAAACTTTTAAAAACGAATCTCGTATCGATGTCTAACCCACGAAAATTGATAATTAGACGTAGACCTTCCCCTTACAGCTAAACAGAAGGTCGACGACTACTATGAAGAATACAACCTTGGAACATTAATCATCATCCATTGTTCCACGCAACAACCCACGGCATCAACCAGCAGTCTTCGAGTTCGAACCAAGTAATAACATCATTACGAATGTAACAGCACCTGGGCACCAGTTTAATTTAAACACACATACTCTACGGAACAGTAAATTACCGGTACGTAAACGGTAACAACGAAAACGTTAACACAGTGTCGTTAATGTAACAGCTGCAGGTCAGCACAGCCGCCATTACACAATAATTACCGTACCAACAAGTTCTACGCTTTGAAGACGAAACACATTACTGGAATAGAGTTCCTAAAAACTCCCAAGTTAGGTTCTACGTACCGATTGATTCAATCCCAGTAGGCCTAGTTAATGTGACCAACAATACTACTTGTAACGAATAATTATTCTGGACATTCCATTAACTTACAAACAACTCTGGGATCGTTTTCCAAGGTAGCACATAAATTGAATTAGTAGCCTAACGATAAGTAGCCTAACGATGAATTGAAAATTAGTAGCCTAACGATAAGTAAAAATAAATCAAGAAAAACGATTTGGAAAATTTATACGAATTGCAGAACTACCAGCAGTTTATGCAAACACACAGCATGCCGCACTGGTCAAGTATCCGAAAAGGCAAACAATAAAAACGATGAATATAATTTCCAATTGTGTACAGAAGATTAGAGTTCAACAGCATATTCATTGCTCAGATCGAGTTCAACTGCATGAGAGGACAATTATTAAGTTAGTCAATGAGCAAAAATGAATTAGAGATCGTAGCCAGTTTGGGAGAACAATTACAAGGAATCCAAATCCACCTAAAACAATTTCCACCTTACGGTTTGGACATCAGCTGCCATCGACTGAAAAATTGAACCATATGTGCTCAGGGTAATTTGAATTTTAAGATCACGTTTATCACCGATCAGCAGCCCAAAATTATCAAGGATAGTATCTCCGGGAGGATAAGGAGGAAATACCTGTTTCAAATCCCTCGATTTGATCTGTGGAATGTTGCGAAGGGTAGGCTATGCTGTTAATAAAATACAATTATTTCCATAAAGTTTTAATACGGATCTGGAGAATATGAAAATACCGGTACGTTAAGTTTAATGAATTCTATCTTCGCCTTCATTTGTAAATTCAAGTGTCAACAAGAAACTTCTTGCGAAAATTAAAACAATCCACTGCATTGGGGGGTTTATTTTTAGGCACTTTCTCAATTTCTCCATGTGGCAACCCTGGAGTAGGAAGAAGATTAGGAAATCCCGGAAATCGCCGGAATTTGAACCTTAACGCCACGGGCACAGAATGGCCACCGCAAACAACATTCAAGGCAATGTCAATGAACTGAATCATATCACTGTCACTGCAAGTTCAGTTGTTTCCTACCCTATGAAGTAAGCAGTAAGCTTAGCTGATCGATGAAGGCTTAGAATACGAAGACGAAAGTACGCCATTTCATTAAATGATGCTAATGAAATGATAAACTTATATGGAAATAATTACATAAAAACAAATTGATTCCTATTGCTACAACTGTTTTGCGAAAATGTTGTTTCAAGAACGAAGAAAAATTCAAAATTCAAATATTTTTTTTGTAATTACACGTCACGCGCTACAAAAAAATCGCGTGCTAAACATGGTTTCACGCGCATATAAACCAAAATAATTAGCCTACAAGTGCGCTAGGTGCGACAGTTTACATAAGAAGGGTCATTGGCATTGCAGATTTGCAGAAGGGTCTAGTATTTATTAAGGCCCGAAAATTTTATTTTTATAAAGATTGAAAATTTTTAATTCTAAATCTCCGAAAATAATTGGATTATTGGAGAAGCAATTACCGGTATGAATGCATCAGCAGCTCAAGAGTTCAATGTTTCAATGTTCAACTGCATGAGCCATGAGACGACAATGAGCAAAAAAGAATTAGAGATAGCTGTAGCGGGTTTGGGCGAACAACTTCACGGAATCCAAAATAGACTTTCCGACTTACGGTTTGGACTGCCATACTGCGTTGGGGGGACAGAAAAGGGAAAATTTGAACCATGTGTTCAACTTCAGGGTACGGTAATTTGAATAAAGATCACGTTTGTCACCGATCAGCATTCAGCACCCCCAAATTGTCAGTATTATCTCCGATCGAGTCCGGAAGGATAAGGAGGAAATATGATCCCATCGATTTGATCATCTGTGCAAATATGTTGCAAAGGGTAGCCTAAGCCAAGGGGAGTAGAAAAAGACATAACAAAGTGTGTTATTTGCTCCTGGAGTAATAAACAACGGATCCGGAATATGATAGTACGTGTAAAGTTTAATGAGTGTAAAGTTTAATGAATTCTATCTTCCTTCAATTTTGTAAATTCAGGTGTCAACATCAAGGAACTTCTTGAGAAAATTAAAACCCACTGCATTGGGGTGTTTTTTAGACACTTCCTCAATTTCTCCATATGGCAACCCTGGAGTAGGAAGAAGCCTGAGATTTGGGAAATCCAGCAGCCGATACTGCTCCGATAGTTAAGGATAGCTGCCATGGTCCTCCACTTTTGTGAATGTGAACGGTAACGCCACGGGCACAGAATGGCCAGGGGTAACGGAAAAAACATTCAAGACAATGTCATTATGTCAATGAACTGAATCATATCACTGTCACTGCAAGTTCAATTGTTTCCTACCCTATACAAATAATGAAGTAAGCAGTAAGTTTATAGTTTAGCTCTGCAATGATTCTAATGAAGTGATAAATTACAATCATGGAAATATTATTTTACCAAAACAAATTGATTCAAATTGCTACAAATTGCTACAACTGTTTTGCGAAATGTTGAGGAAAAATTCAAAATTCAAATATTTTTTTGTAAGAACACACGCGCTAAAAAAAAACGCGTGCTAAAGATGCATGGTTTCACCAAGGACGTGAATGGTTTCACGCGCATATAAACTAAAATAATTAGCCTACAAGTGCGCTATATTGGTGCGACAGTTTACATAACTGGACACTGGACAGGGGAATGACCCAGCAAAAACCTAATTCCTATGAATGAACTTTTCAGTTAAAAAAAACTATATTAAATAAAATTAAGGATTATTTTTATACCTTAGGACTTAATTATAATTAATTTTGAAAAATAAAATTATAGATCAAACATGTAAAGGTGGTTCTCAATTTTTTATTACCCGTACCCGTTTCAAACACGAACCAAAATTTGGTTTATTTAGGTTAGAAAATAGGGAATAGTAGGTTAAATCCGTTCCTACTATGTCTAAAGATAGAAAAGAGATGGAAGAATAAGTAGCCTAAATCACTTTAAGTGAAATTGAACTGACGTTCTGAACAATATGAAATGTCAAAATTATTAAGAGTAAGTTAATTACTACCGTAATTACGTAGTACGTAATTACGGTAGTAATTTTTGAAAACTAGGCAAGTGTGTATATAATTATTATCTATTCTTGTTAATACCCTTTCCACTTTAATCTCAAAATGAAACACTGCAACACAGAATCACAGATTCAATGCCCAAGTAATCATTATAGGGCGGGCAACGAAAAAACGAGGACACAAAGTGACAAAATCGTGTTTCAGAGAACATTGTTGCTAGAAAACGATCATGTGACTTGTTAAAAACAAATCATAAGCGAGGGATGAAGTGACGTGCTCGTTTTTCCAGCAACAAAGTTCCCTGAAACACGATTTTGTGTCCCGATCGTTTTCGCCCGTCCTTATAGCAATCTGCCTAACTTTAACAATCCGAAGCAAAATGGAGGACATTCTAAAACCTAACTCAATTTCAACTGCATCCAGTTCAATACAGAAAGTTCATCCACCTCATCTGATAAATGATAAATCAAGAAACATAAAATTATGCTACTGACTATTTGGCGCCAATCACCTGAAGCCAATTATTTACAGCCTGAAGACCAGTCCCTGTCCGCAAACACGAACACAAGCAGGGATGAATTACTTATTGTTTCGGCTAAGTCGGGGTCTACGGTGCAAAGTCGACAGCGGTAATAATTAGTGGAGCCTACCGGTTTATAATATTCTGTCGTTCAGGGCAGGTCGTCTAATTTTGCTCGACCATCTCAGTAAATTATTAGAAGTTCAATGAATCCACATGCATTGATAAGATAGAGGTTAATAACCCCACAACTCCCTGACAAATCGAGCCCTGTCTTTATTAGATAGACAGGTCAACGCACTTTGAGGATTTCTTGATCGAAGCGAAGCACGCGCCTTAATTATTTTGTCGCGAGATCATATTTTGGCTTCTTTTTTTTTTTTAATTTAAAAAATACAAAAACCAACGAAAAAATTTTTTTGCAGCAACGAGTGAATATTATTATTCGATACGAGAATGATGTCTAACCCACGAAAATTTATAATTAGACCTTCCCCTTACTGGCCTTACAGCTAAACAGAAGGTCGACGACTACGATGGAACTTTGGAACATTAATCATCAATGTTCACTTCCAAGCAACAACCATTCATCGAACCAGGCAATAAAATCATTACGAATGAAGCACCAGTTTAATTTAACCACACATAGGCTACGGAACAGTCAATTACGTTACAAACGGTAACAACGAAAACGTTAAACACTATCGTTAATGTAACAGCTGCAGGTCAGCCGCCATCACAGAATTAGCAACAACTTCTAGGCTTAGAACTTGTCAACTTGAAGACGAGACACATTATTACTGGAGAGTTCCAAAAACTCCCAAATAAATTGCTACATTCCTATTGATACTATTCCAGTAGTTAATGTGACCAACAATTATATACTACAACGAATTATTCTGGACATTCCACAAACAACAGTGGGATCATTTTCCAAGGTATCCGGAACGCTCAGACAAACTTCGACCCTGAGTTGGTCTGAGTTTTTTTTTTTATAATAAAAAACGAAAAAAAATCTGTGCAGCAATTAGGAACAAGTAAAATATTATTCCATACGAGATAGATCTTTACCAACGAAAATGATAATTAGACCGTCCTTCCCCTTAAACAGAAACAGAAGGATGACTTCCAGCGACCACCGTTAATGTTACAGCAGCAATAACAGCGTGGATAACAGCACTGGTCAGTTTAAATTTAACCACACAATACGGAACATCCATCCATTTTGGAGGAGGAACCCAAGCCAATCAGCTTTCCAGGCGTTCCAGCAGTTGGAGAGTTGGAGAACGGGAGCCAATGAGGGTATCACCCGAGCACCAGATTATTATTGTCAATGTAGCCGTAGGCAATACAACAACTTTCAACATAAACTCAGCGTCGGGAAATGGAAAGATGGTTACCGAAGCGCAAGGGCATCGACCAACCACCCTTGCTCGATGCGCAAGGGTGTCAAAGAGGTCAATGTATCACTGGACAGGGGAATGACCCTGCGAATAAACCTTCCTATGTCTAAAGATGTAAAAGAGATGGAAGAAAAAGTAGCCTAAATCACTAAGTGAAATTGAACTGACTTTCTGAACAATATGAAAACAATCTGAAATGTCAAAATTATTAAGAGTAATTACCTACTGTACATGGGCCATTCTCTGGAAAAAGTTTTGATATTTGGTTCTGAGGCATTTACGATCAGTTAATTACGAGAAAAAAAATTTGCATCAACGACAACGAGTAAAATATAAATTAATTTATTCGATACGAGATGTCTAACCCACCAAAATTGATAATATTAGACCTTCCCCTTACAGAAGCAGAAGGACGCCACAACGACCAATCAAAACAATCACATCATATAACATCATTACGAATGATAACAGCGTGGATAGCCAGAAGGGGTCATACGGGGAAAAAATTCTGCATTATCAGTTTTGACCACATATAGTCACACGGAACATCCATCCATTTTGGAGGAGGAACACCAGCCAATTTCGCTATTCAACAGTTTATAAAGCGGGAGCCGCAAAGTTCTACATTCAGTTTCGAAGAGACCCTACGTTTACAATGATGGTACCTGTACGGTGGTATCCGCAATCGTGTTATCATTGCTCATACGAGGCTAATACAAAACCATTTCTACAACGTAAACTCGCGTCGGGAAATGGAAAACGCAATGGAAGCGCAAGGTATTAAAATTACCTATGATTCATGAAAATTATATAAAATACCTTGGATGGTTACGAAGGCCACGCGCATGACAGCATGATGATGTACGAAAAAACAAATTTTTTTAAAAATTAGCACATGATTCGACATGAATTGGAATTGATAAGTAACGATAAGACAAATAAATCAAGAAAAACGATTTGTAAAGCTAAAATAGGCCTACTAACTTAATATTGCAGAACTACCAGCAGACCTAATATTTATGCAAACACCATGCAGTGCTGCACTGGTCAAATACAATTCTATTATAAATCTCCGAAAATTTGGCGAACATTCGAACAATATTATAATTTCCAATTGCAGCAGCTCAGAGTTCAACGTTTCCATCAATTGAAGAGTTCAACAACTGCATGAGAGGACAATAAGCAAAAAAGAATGCGAGCTTGATGATAGCTATATTGGAGCGAGCAACACAAGGACGGCACTCAAGCACACTTTCCGCCTTTCGGTTTGGACATCATCGACACAATAATTATCACTATCCGTTGCCATGCTGCGTTGGGGGGATTGAAAATTTAAACCTTGTGTTCAGGGTAATTTGAATTTTAAGATCACGTTTGTCACCGATTAGGACCCCAAATTATTACAGCATGGATTAGTATAGATTGATTAAGTACAGTATATCTCCGGGAGGATAAGGAGGAAATATCCCATCGATTAATTTGATCTGTGGAATGTTGCAAAGGCTATTACTTTCATTATTTCCAATTTTCCATAAACTAAATATACGGATCCGGATTCTGGAATATGATAATACCGGTAGGCGGTACGTGTAACGTTTAATGAATTCTATCTTTCCTTCATTTGTAAATTCAGGTGTTAACTGTCAACGAGAAAGAAACTTCTGGATGGCAAAAATAAAAACAACCAGAAAACAACCCACTGCAGTGGGATGTTTTTTTTAGGAACTTCCTCCATTTTCCATAATATCATGGCAATCCTGGAGCTAAAGAAGACTAGCTAGCAGCAGCTGATGATCCGATAGGCCCATGGTCCTCCACTTGTGAAAGTGAACGCCGAACGGTATCAAACAAGGAGTACTAGGCCTACTACATCACAAACAATATACGGAGTAATGAGTTTATAGGGGATAAACTATCAACATTACAAACAACATATTCTTTTCACCATGTTATAAACAACATTCAAGGAAGAGTGATTCAAGGCAATGAACTGAATCTGTGAATTATCACCTCCTCTGTCGTGTTTGCAAGTTCAGTGTGCAAGTTCAGCTGTTGCCGGTACAAATTATGAAGTAAGCAGTAAGCTTAGATGATCAATGCACTATGCAGGCTTAGAATACGAAGACGAAATTTCGCCATTTCATTAAATGATTCTATAATGAAATGATAAATTATACATGGAAATAATTATACCAAAACAAATTCATAATTTTCTTCATTTTTTAAATCAGGTTGGTCCTAATTTTTGAATAACTATAGGCAAGAAACCTATTTTATACCAACTCATATTTATCCTTAAAATAATGTTATAATTAATTTATAAAATAGCCTACGGTACTGTAATCTGTAAACAACGTAGGACTGAAGAATTGTAAAAATTGGGCAACTTGGACCAAAGAAATTAATTAAAAATCAAAATAAACAAATTGATTCCTATTGCCGCCTATTGCTACAACTGTTTTGAGAAATGTTGTTTTGCAACGAAGAAAAATTCAAAATTCAAATATTTTTTTGGAATAACACACGTGCAATAAATACACCGCGTGCTGAACATGGTTTCACGCGTTTCACGCGCATAAACAAAAATAATTATAAGTGCGCTAGGTGCGATAGTTTACATAAAATCAGAAACGATAATAAGGGTCATTCGGGGTCAAGGTACTTGGAAAAATTCGGGGTCATTGACTTCTGAAGCAGAAGGGTCTTTTGTTTAATTGGTAAATTGTTAAGGCCCGTCTAATAAAAAGTTAACTACGGTAAGCTTACCGGTATACGTAGGCTAAAGTATGAATTTTATTATGACAGGACGGTAACATCCCCATGATTTTGCTTAAATTATATCAGGAACTATTATTTTTTTATTAAAAAATAATGTGAAAGAATATTAGGCATATACTGAAACCCTTATTTTAACTGCTCAATTTACATTAAAATCAATCTCATTCCACAAGAAAATGTTTAAACCGTGCTTTCCGGTGTACTTGGAATTTCATTCCCCCCGGAACGATTTCTACTAGGAAATTCATCCGCCCCCCCCCCCACCCCCTTTGGGAAATTTATTCCCCATTTGATTCTATAACATTAGTCAAGGGGGAGTGATTTTTCTGGATAAGGGGGCGCGATTTTACTGACCGGTAATCAGTATTTTTAATGTTCTCATTAGACTTACTAGTGGGAACGATTCCTAAGGGGGGAACATTTTACTCAAGCTGGGTTTTTATTTATTTGTTTATTTAACGTCGGCCTAATTCTGCTACATAAGGCTAAACACCGCCGACGCCAGGGGATGAGCCTTCACCACCTTCCTGGGCCAATTTTGCCTCAGGGACAGGATTTACAGACCTGTATGAGGGTTCTTTAAACAGTGCAGAGTGCAAAGGGGATTTATACACGGGACTTCGGTTTAAACTCTCATCCGAAGGAGCCGCCACTCAAGAAATTTTCTCATCCTAAAATTTTAACCACCTCGCCCGGTTTGAACCCGCAACCTTAGGGTCTGAAAAGGCGGGCACGTTACCTCTATGACCAACGGCGCCGGCTCTCTCTTTATCACTTCAATTGGTTGACTTCTCCCCATCGTACCATATCTTACCTATATGCTAAATAATTCAAACTTGTGACCAAAATAATTAATATTCTTTAATTAAATTTCCTTTTAGGTGTTCGTCTCCCTATCCTCCTGAAAGACTTTGCAAGACCAGACTCAACACTAGCATGCCACTCTACGGAATTTCGGTCACTTCCGGGGAACAGGTGACGATTGTCCAGAAATTTCCAGACTTTTTGCAGCAAGTTGTTTACGAAATATGCGAGTAAGTTGTTGAATTTTTTGACCACATGCGAGAACCACTCTTATAATGTTAATTTAAAGTTAATACGGTATAAAAAAAATATTTTTTTAGTACCGAACAGTGTAGTTTAATCAGGGGTCGCTGTCAACAGACGTACCTGCCTTACCTGTTCATTGTGATGCCCAGGGGTCCGGTGACCCTTACGGGACAGGATTACGTCATGGTGGAGAGCGGGTGCCAATGCGTTCCGGACCCCTTGTCTTGAAATTAAGATTATTGGACGTGTAAATAAGGTAAGAAAACATGTTACTTATAAACTTTAATTTAAGAGGACGGTCCAGCGTTTCTTTTGTTTATTTTTCTAACCAATCATTTCCAATGCGTTCTTTCTTGCAGCGAATCATCGGCTGTAAAACCAAGCGGGAAAATCAAAATTTTA
>JAQGBM010000101.1:0-18201 GCA_034698405.1 Symphylella vulgaris | reverse complement strand
TTTTTTCCCATCTTTAACGTACAGATATACAAGAATTAATGGTAAGATCAAAGAAATATTAGTATATATTACTTTTAACGATATTTAGAATGAAATTCACATAAAATGAGTGCTCAATTGACCTTTAAACAGTGCTGCGCAGCGTTCAAAGGGGATCTACACGGGATCTCGGTTTAAACTCTCATCCGAAGGAGCCGCGCCACCCAAGACATTTTTTCATCCTAAAATTTCTACCGACCTCGCCCGGGTTTGAACCCGCAACATTAGGGTCCGAAGGCGGGCACGTTACCTCTATAGACCAACTGCGCTGGCTGTTATAGCTCATCAAAAGATGAAAAGACACGAAAAATAATAAGCAAAAACAACAACAACAAGATATGAGTTGGATTAATTTCGGTTATTTCATCGCACATAGAAGAGGCTTTGGGGGGAGTATAACGCCCACTCCTTGATATACTCCTGCTATATATGATATTTTATATTCCAAACATTGTTGCTGGTTATATTGTTTCAACTTCCTAAGGGATATCACGCGCTGCAGAGGTTGCCGAAAAACAAGTTTTTTGTTTAGGTCTTCTTTTATTTTTAGAATTTAAGAGTTTGTAATCTACATAAGTTTCGTCTTTCGTTTCTTTATATACCTTATTCTCGTAACGCCATAAAACTTGTAAGTTTCGCTTCGTCTTGCTGCAGTTAGAGAACGAGAAAGATGGGAAAAAAGGGGGGTTAACGATACGATAAAGGCTAACTCCATTGCCGCCGTTGCAAAAACTTTAACTCTATTTTAAAAAGACGATCTAAAAATAGCAACACAAATGTTATACGGACATGGTAATGTCTTCTTCTTCACTCTTTCTTATATGGTTCATCGATTTTTTGAAAAATAAATATCGATTCAAGAAAAATCGATCTAAGAGAATTATTCGACACAAAGAAATTTGCGTCTGATGCTCTCTTTATACTTGATGTACTTTGATGCAATTTAGACATTTTGTTATTATACCTGTATTCTGATATATGTATAACTTTGTAAACTAATTTAACAGCACATAGTTTAACTTAAGTTAGATTAAAGTATAAACCCTTCTTTTATTATGAGGATCATGTATAACTAACTGGACATAATCCCGGCAACCGAAATATCTCAATTTGTAAAAATAAAATACATACATTGTACACTCTTAGAAATATGAGCACCCCATAGGGTGTTCTAGAGCTGACCCTAGGCAAGCACCTCTTTGGGTGTTTAACTGAGCACCCCTTTCTCAAAAGGGTGTTGAACTGAGCACCCCTTTTTCAAAAGGGTGTTTAAACTGAGCACCCCTTTTTCAAAAGGGTGTTTAACTGAGCACCCTAAAGGGTGCTGAACTGAATTTGCATTTTAGATTAGGTTTATAAATACCATTTTTTTTTCCAGGGAAAAAATTAATGTACTTAACCTATTAATATTAATCAAACCTATAAAATTAATTTTGAAGAAAAAAAAATTGTGCTGTGTCGGGAATCGAACCTGAGACTTCTTGGTACAGAGCGGGTATCCTACCACTACACCACAGTGGATTTGCTTGCCGGTTAAGTGTTACCATGGCTTATCACGTTTTTTTTTTTTTTTTCTTTTGAAGGACAAATAATATTCTGATCATCTAAACAGGTTCAGGGGTTAATGTCTGATAATAATATTGAATTATTGATGCCCTTACTAAATCCCACCCGAAATGCCTGCCTGAAAATGAGAGCTTGGCAATATTTTGGGCGAGTTACATCGCCTGACTCGTGATACATATGTCGACCGTCCTCAGGCTATATCTCCATAATATACCCCTGGTTTCAGAAATTGTAATTTTTAATTATAAAATACCAAATTTAAAGAATTATTATCTGCTAACCTAACCTCAATTCTCATAATATTCATAATAGTATTCATAACTTGTACGTGTTATTTTCTCTAACAGGTTGACACCTTTATGGGTGTTCATGCCTGTGAGCACCTTTAGTCCTTTATGGGTGTTCATGCCTGAGCACCTTAATGGGTGTTCATGCCTGAGCACCCTTTTTTAAATGTTGTGCTTAGCACCTAATAGGGTGCTGGATACGATATCAACACCCTTTTCAACACCCTAAAGGGTGCCGAGTTATTAACATTTATTGTGCACCTTAAAGGGTGTTTAAAAATGTGTTTTATGACTTGCTCAACACCTGTAAGGGTGTTTAACATTAACACCCTGTGTTTTAAGCTGTCATTTTAAGGTGTTCAAGCTGCTAAACACCCTAAAAGGTGCTATTATTTCTAAGAGTGTACACACAATATGTATACTCTTCATTTACCATGCTACAAACACTTTAACCTAACCTTTCCATGCTACAGACACTTTAACCTAACCTAACGTAAAAAGTAATCCTTCTTATGTAAATCCCCCCATATCGGTGTACCGGTACGTATAATAAATATCAAAAATATAGAGTATCGATAAATAACTAATACAATGTTCTCATCGAAACGATATGAATTTCATGTCATGAATTTCGGACTTATACGAGTAGTTAACCCATATTATACGTTCATTCTCATTCTGTATAAGCAACTGTATATTATTTTACTATCCACTGTTTAGTGTCGACGTCATACGACATCAACAGGGTTGTAAAACGACAAATATTCTACATTTTTTACTATATACGTTTTATAACTCCAACTGCGCATCCTGGTTATGTTACATTTTTTTGTATAACGGTTGTATTATCTTTAAAAAAATCATAAAAAAAATATATTATTGGAGTAGTAAAACTGATGTTCTCAAACTAAAAGGATACCAAAAACCACAATAACAGGAGATAACAATCATATCTTTGTTATAGTAGATTTCTAAGAAAATTGTACTGAGTAACATTTTTTAAAAATCCACCTCTAAATTATTACACATTTTGTTGAAATATAGAAATATATAAAATAAAAATAAAAATATATACTGTTGAAAAAGGGAGTAAAATTTTTGCTTCTTCATACGTTTTTTCTTATGTAAGTTAATTGTATGGGTTTTTTTATTATTGTGTGTTTGTAGCTATAGTGCGACATTTCATTTTATATACTGTAATAATAAAACAAGAATGGCCGATATAACAGAAAGTAAAATGTTGTAAAATGTATTTAACATTAAGAAGAAGAAAAAACTTGTTCAACATAGTATCTTTTGGGGAATTCGGATTTTCTTATTCAGTTTGTTTATTAAAAACATTAGGAATCCAGTCAGCTTTATAAAATATTCATTTTTATAAAGTCAGCTTTATAAAATAATCATTATGACGAATGCTTAAAATAAAAAAAAATAAACATCAAGCTTTCGGCGTGGTTCTACACGCACCATTATCAAGATAAACATTATAAACAAACTAAAAAAAAAACTATAGCACACATCCAATACATTATAGTTTATTTCTTTTAAATTCAGCCTATATAACAGTTTTAATTTTCTTCAACTTGTAGCCTTCAGTGAAAGGTCATACACTGACGCAATCATACAAGTGTTATATTGCTTCATAATGAATCTAATCTAGATTTAAGTTATAAGTTCGTACCGTATACCGGTCCGGTAATATGATTTATTAGAGTTAAATCTCGGTATAGAGCAGCTGTTATCTTTCAATATTGGGAAAAGCATAGGTTTTATCCTTTAAGGAATTCTCTATAATCTTATAATGTTGAGTTATTAATAGTCTAGTCTAGACTCTATACAGTATGATCTGTTCAGACCAGCAATACGTATACTCCTTTGATTAAGACTTATTAAGATTTCTCATTTCTGCCGCTTGTTGTATCATCTGCCTGTTATAACTGTACTGTAAGTATACTCCTTCGGTTATTACTTATTACCCAATACCATCAGCAGAGGCTGCTGGTTATAATAAAATAGAAGACTTATAACACCCAGGATTATTTAGCTATATTTCTGTGATGTTTTCACATTGTGCAACCTTTAATTATATGGTTCACTAACTAAAATACACATCCTTAGACACGGTGTAAGGATGTGTATTTTAGTTAGGAACCAAAATTAAAGGTTGCACAATGTAGTTACACGTTAAATAAGATCTCTCATTTCTGCCGCTTGTTGTCATCTGTCTTTTACTGTACTGTAAGCGTACTCTTTCGGTTATTACTTATTACCCAATACCATCAGCTGCAGCTTCATCATTATCATCATACGCCTTTTCCCATGTCGGGGTCGGCCTTTCGAGTTCTACTTCTCTACTCCTTCCTATCCTTAGCAATCTCCCCATCCACTCCACATTCTGTCATATCTTTTCTAATAACTAGTTCCCATGGGAACTAGTTATTAGTGAAGAGGGGAAGGGGTAGACCAAAGACTATTTATTAGTGAAGAGGGGTAGACCAAAGACTAGTTATTAGTGAAGAGGGGAAGGGGTAGACCAAAGCAATGCTGCAGCATTGCTTTGGTCTACCCCTTCCCCTCTTCACTCCTAAATTCATAGGCTACTCATTACTTTCCTAACTATCAGCTGCAGCTTCTGATTATAAAATAGGAGACTTATAACACCCATGATTATAGCTATTTCTGTGATGTTTTCACATTGTGCACCCTTTAAGTTTTGTTCCTAACTAAAATACACATCCCTACACGTTAAATAATGAACATAAATCAAATCAAAAACGGATCAATGATTATTCGGAAATGCCGGTTATTTTTAGATTTCATTTGGCGATTGAGTTTGCTGACGCTCGCATCATAAATTAAAAGTTGGGGGTGATGCCATTAATGGGAATTTGTTTTACGTAGATAATATAACTCCAAAGAACAATTGAAAGAGAGCGTGGGTTAAAAGAAAATAGTGTAAATAGCACAGCTTTTTTTCTTCTGAAGAAGAATCAAACGTCAAACAAGAATCATTTACACTCGTTGGCGAGTGTGATCATGTTGATTCATCGGCCCACATTCGTCAATTTATTGTCATTCACGTATATAATTATAGGAAAAAAATTATACAAGCCAAAAACAAAGAGACTTGTTAATGGATTTTTGTTTTTCGTCTTCGATCACAGCATGTTGCATTATAATATAAGTTATTACATAAAATATTAATGTAGGTTTATCGTTACACAACCCCAAAAAAAGGCGTAATTCGGGGAATGACTTGTAATTAATGACAATATTATTAGCCTCCCACAGCAAGTTATTGTTGACAGCAAGCAGTATTATTCTAACCAAGTTTTATTTGTACATCACCGACTCGTAAGTCTGAGAATCACACAATAAACTGAGCTAAAAGAGGACCTCATCATAATATGACGTTTTTTTTAGAATGGGTGAATGCTTATTGTGAATTATTATGCCTCCCACATATTTACCGGTATATAAGTCATTCAGAATTTTTCATGGAGATTATTCAAAAAAGGATTCTGTTTTGACGAAAATCCCTTTTGAATATTATCTGTTCTGACGAAAATCCCTTTTGAATAATCTCTGTTCTGACCAAAATCCCTTTTGAATAATCTCTGTTCTGACCAAAATCCCTTTTGAATAATCTTCATTTCTGACGAAAATCCCTTTTGAATAATCTCCGTTTCTGACGAAAATCCCTTTTGAATAATCTCTGTTCTGACGAAAATCCCTTTTGAATAATCTCCGTTTCTGACGATCGAGGATGCAAATCATGATGCGCGTTTTATTACATGTCGAAAAAACAAAAAATTGGCGAAATTGCTTGATAGTATCGATATATGATCCAGTGGAGTGTTACATCGATTTCAAACCTCGATATTATCAACTTTATGTTTGTTGACCTATAATCCTATCTATAAGTAATTGTGACACTTAACCTTAATAAACTTTCTAAGCCATGATTGATTAAAATATTACTATGAGAATATTCTTTCATTCTGAAGTTGTTAATCTTTTGTACGTACGAGAGTGTCTAATTTAGTATCTTGACAAATATTTTTGCTGAACTGGTTGACATGTTCCTTCACATATACAAGAAAAACGATTTTATTTACAAAGTACAAGGTTCTAAATATAGTTAATGATTGATTCTACCCCTTTATATATATCTACAACAAAAGCTAATAATAATAATGAACAGAAAAATCAATAAAATTTCTCAATCACCTCGATAAATTAACAAGGAGACGACAATATAAACTTAACCTTTTCTTTCAATGGGACTGTCAATGGCTGTGTATATGTACAAGCAGCAGTGTTCTCTTCTAGAAGTCTTTACTTTTGGAGGACAACATTGCGTCAACAGCATCTCTCACCAGCATTTAATCTTCGGGAAATTGAGTGGAGAAACTATTGAAGGATATACTTCGTATAATACAGTGCTGGTATAATACTCTTCGTGCAAGGTTCAGGATTTATTTTTTAACAGTATAAGTTATATCCTATAGACTAAGCTAATACCCTTGGTTATACAACGGTATATACGAGTATATCCACTGCTGTATATAGGTATAAGAGACCAAAATGCTGGCAATCACAAAAACCGTCGTGTACGGTATTTACGAGAACATGGGATGAGCTAAATATTAACCGACCGCACTGTGCTCTTTAGAAAACTAACAGGCTTATACTGCTGTAAAGGGTGGGAAAATATAGGGGCAGATAATATGATCTTTTTTTTTGGAATAAAATTCAATTTCGAGCTTTCAACATATTTTTTGTTCGTAATTTCCACCGAAATAATTACAAAATGGTAAAAAAGGGGAGGGGGAACTGAATCAAATCTGACACATTTTTTCCTAATTTGCCGCCCCCTAAAATTTGCTGCCAATAGTCTGCCTTTGCGTAAATCTGGGCCTGTGTAACTTATATGGACGTAACTTACACATAAAACTCACAAGATATTATAATATTTTTATAGAATAGACTATAATATATATTATATAAGACTATAATAAATCGTTTTATTTACTCTTTATAGGAAGTCGGTTTCCCAAATATAGATATTATCATCTTTATCTCGGCATGAGCCCCAATATACAAAGCGCGCAACTTCTTTTTATACGTTATACTTCTACATACAAAAGCTTTCCTATATATTATACAAGAGACTGCGTTACACAATATACAAACTTTTTCTTTACCCTATATTATATAGGTTAAACCACTTTTTCTTTTGTCACAGCAATTTTTACTACTTTTATTCACAATAAAAATACAAAAAAGATGCTCCATAGCAGGGTTGATGCCTTATAATACTGGACATTTGCCAAAATTCCCATTATAACATCAGCTATAGGCTACAGCCTGATCCGATATAATACTATAGAAATTGTATTATGTAATTTTAGCATAATATATAAAATACTATTATATATACGCACACTTACACAGTCAGCATGCATATAGGCCTACTACATGTATATAAATATGACTATGATACAGTAAGCTTATAATAATCATGGATACACAACAATAAATGAAAAGTACAATTTGAAAACTGCTGAAATGGCAAGTGGCAACTTATAGGCTCTTGAATTCACAGCAGCAATCACTATTCGTATAGGCTATATACAGTATATTCTTTATAAGTTACTTCAATTGACCATTGCTTTCAATTATACTGATGTTCTTATATAGGCTATAAGGTACCGTAAGAAGTTAAGAACAGATCCTTTGCCAGCCCCAGAGTGATTCAGTGGTTTGCGCGCTTGCCTCTGAATATCCAGAAAGTCCGCGGTACAAAACCCCGGCTGATGATGGTATAATAAGAATTTTTTGGCGAATTAAATTCTTGAAATGAAGGCGCGGCTCCTTCTGATGAGAGTTTAAACGAAGGTCTTGTGTACGTATAATAGATATCCCCTTTGCACTCTGCACATTAAAGAACCTATAGCTCATACAGGTCTGATGTAAATCATGTCACTGAGGCAAAATCTGCCGGCGACATGTTGGATGGGTGACCGATTCCACGACCCAACTTTCACATCCCGGCTCGCTCCCGCTTCTATCTAAATTAATTGTAGGTAAATCGGTAAGACTTTACATTAGTACAGCACAGTATTCTTTACTTTAGTACAGCACAGCATCCTTTTCTTTAGTACAGCACAGTATTCTTTACTTTAGTACAGCATTATATACCTATGTACGTACTTACGTACAGCACTGTATTCTGTACTTTAGTACAGCATACTTAACATTGTTAACATGGAAACATGTTTAACATTGTTAACATGTTTGGCATTGTTAACATTGTTTTCGTTGTTAACATTGTAAACATGTTAACATGTTTAACATTGTTAAAATAGTTCACATGTTTAATTAACATTGTTTTCATTGTAAACATGTTAACATGTAAATTGTAACATGTTTAACATTTTTAACATGTTAAACATTGCTAACATGTTTAACGTTGTTAACATATTTGGCATTGTTAACATTGTAAACATGATTAACATTGTTTTTGTTGTTAACATTGTAAACATGTGTTTCGTTGTTAACATTGTAAACATGTAAACATGTTTAACATTGTTAACATGTTTAACATTGTTTACATAGTTACATAGAACATTAATTTTTTAATTCAACACATTTTTTATTAAAAATTTTTTTAAACTGGGAAGGTTGAAAAATAACTTGCAATGCTGTACCAAAGTAAAGAATACTGTGCTGTACTAAAGTAAAGAATGCTGTGCTGTACTAATGTAAAGTCTTACCGGTAAATCTATACGAAGTACCGTAATTACCCTGCAGGCTTCTATAATAGCCTTGGGTAGTCGGCACATAGAGGGGAGGTTAAAAATCTCACTCCGTCGTCTGGTTATGACCTTCGTTAAAAATCAAATCAACAAACAAAGTAACATACCTAGTAGCCTAGATCCTATGGGATTATAAAATTAATGCAATACCATTGTTATCGCAGGATAATGGAAAAAATTATCTCTCCCCTTGGAGAATTTGATAAAAACATAATAAGGCTTCGTCATTAATTATTTAGCCTATTTTTTTATTTCAATTTCTCAGCGACATCTATATATTCTATAGGCTATAGAAATGAAAATAACAAGTTTTAGGCTATTATTAGTTTCACCCCACCCATATCAGCAAATGTTATTGAAATAGCATTTACGTTTTTATTTCATAACATGTTTTGACGGATTGTATAAGAAACAAAGGGTATATTAATCTCTAAAAATATTTTTTACTTGTCTACGATAATACGTAGTAATGAGTGGTTTTCTTTTATTTTTCGATAATATGAACTATATAGCTGTCATAATATCACGAAGCAAAAAAACGTACGTAAACGTTTTTTTACGTTATAGATATTAGTGATACGGACATCAGCATATAGTGAGAGCGAAAAACACTGCTCACAGGTGAATACGCACACAATAAACGCAATGTACGCAAGCAACATACGCGTTTATATTATATAAAATGTTCTGTTTCATTGATTGAAATACCGTTCTGGCTACATATAGCTATTTATAGTGACCCTGTATATATATATATACATAGCCTAATGACCTTGGCGATTGTATCGATGTTAAGTTAAACTCGATTAATTTTTACATATTAGCCTATATATAGTAAAATAAAGTTCTTCGCAACCGGCGGAGTGGCATTGGGGTTTGGTCTCCCCATTGTTGATTAAAGTCAAGCTACGTCAGGTGATGTGGTCGGTACTAGAATGGGTGGTCTGTTCCACGACCATATTTCATTAGGCCCATTCCCCTCGAGATATAGACTCCTAAAGGACTAAAAGACTCAGTAAATAAAACGCATAATCATCATCATCATCAGATCTTCGCTTAATAACCGGAACTTAAAGAAAAAAAGATGGCGACTTCAGTTTTTGTACTGACTTTCGAGCCCTAAATTCTGTGACCACTAAGGACAAGTATACCCGCTCCCGAGACTGAAGGAACCAAGGCTGCCGACCCGCTCCTCAAAAGCAAACATAATTACATTTTTTTACTGGCTGCTGCAGTGTATCAAATTTGACTTCAAATTTGCGTTCATTCCCGGCAATTTTACTCCCGGACCCCGTAACCATGTGTGGTTCCATATTTAAAAATATTTTTTGGCCCCCTTTAAAAAAACATTTTTGGATCTGCCACTCTGGTTATATCGTAATGATATTATATATGGTACTCGTACATTACTATAGCGCGATGTTTAAAATTCCATGTGTAAACATTAATATTGACAATGAAAAACATGCCGTTTCTATGTTGTTACTAATATTAGATAGTTTATATTTACAATTTTTAAATATTTAATTCATATGAGCTGCTGGTTATATATATACGACGTATGTACCGACTGTCAACAAGTTAGTTTCAAATATTGAAAAATGAAAATTATATTTTTAATATATACGAGTATACGAGTAGTGTGTAAACAGTTTAGGATATTTTTACTGCAGGTTTGTTTTCCTAAGTGTATACCGGTACAGTAGGCTATAATATATTACCTAAATTAACATGGGTTATTTTGTTAGGTTATAGTTTATCTACACCAGATCATATACCATGATATACCGTACATTAAACGGTATTATAAACAAACATTTATAGTTTCAAATTTAGAAATCATAATCCCTACAACCACATGCTTTCAAATATTTAAAATTAAATTTTTAAGTATTATATAATACGGTATAATTATAACGAGTTCACCCAAGTGAAACTTGATGCTGCAGACGTTGATAGGCTATAAGGTCCACAGATGCGGACGTCCAAATGTGAACTTCCAACTTAATATATAGTCCTCAGCAGCAGTGTTTCATTTTAATTGGATGTCCTATATTTGGATTTCCAAATTTAGACTTTATTTTTCTCAAGATGGATTATAAGTTACCTATAAAAACTTGACATTAATTTGTTACTATATAATTATATAATCTGGGTTATAGACACATAATAATATTTCAAAGAATTAATTATTATAATTTTTCTTTTCCTTTCTTTTAAAAATCTTTATAATTATATTAATGATCGCCAAGAAAATCAGGATGTTTTTTATTTATTTATATCGTTTACGTATCGTATATTCTGAGAAATACAATTCAGAGCCCCGTCCATCTTATATACCGGTACCGTAGCAAAACTGTCATTCCCGCAATCAGCAAAATGCACTGGGGAATTGCCAGAAATAGTGACAGTTTATCGATTAAGACGAAAGAAAAAAAAACCTTTTCTTGTTTTGTTTATTCTGCTATATGGGTTATACACAAAGACGAAAATAGGGATAATGTTTATATCCGCGCGTTCAATGTTTTGGTGAATTTCTATATAATAGCCTTGTTTTGTTATACTGTGTTCTTTAATTAACAAGCTCGTTTTTTGTTTCACCTCATTTGACACCATGACGTAACCCCTGATTACACTGACCTCGGCTTTCCCAGCAATACACGAACTCTGTAAGAAGGTAAAGCCAACCTCGATACTGTCAGGAGGAAAATAAAAATCTTTAACTGTATAATTATAGGTAGGCCTACAGGTTAATATCAAAAATGCTATAGGTTAATATCCCATTTAAATATAGATTAATTAACAAATTAATTAGATTCTAACTACCCCGCGAGTAAAGTTTTTTTTACAGTGTACAGTATATAAGACAATAAGGGTCTTTTTCACCGACTACGGTATCGTATATACTATAGTTAAACTCGAAAAACCCAGAATGCCATGAGGGGGGGAGTTAAAGGGGCGGGAAGGTTGGAGCTTTCCCCTATAATCTTTCAAACCAATATCCCTCCTCAGATCAAATCCAGGGTGCGCTCCTTATGGACAGACGTGGAATGATGGTTTTGCCACTTAAAACACCGTCAGGCCCGGAGCCAGAAAAAAAATTCGGGGGGGGGGTGTTGTCATTATATAGTTCTATAGGAATGGAAAGACTGCCCTTTCTATAGCACTAAGCTTATTTAGGCCTACATGAGCACACCTGAAGGAGCTTGACTTAATTCCATGTCGGCATGAGGTGGCAAAACCGTCATGTCATTACTGCCATCATATAATGTACCGGTAGTTATTAGTCTATTATTTATGCTGTAACTGGCTGCGACAACAATTATTTGACTAAATTTAAATTTTTAATTCTTATTATTTACACACATTGACATGACAAAAAGCGCGATATTTTCCGATTTCCGCATCACTTTAAAAAATCTCGGCTCTACATTACATTGGCTATATATATACAGAGTCAATGATTATATAAAAGACGCAATATTCTCTTTTATGTAACAATATATATAATACAACACGATAGAAGCGCGCGTGGGAGGAGTATTACAGAATCGACATATTATTCAACACATATAGATACAGCAACATGCTATAGTACAGTAATACATAGAGGTATATATACGCACGGAATGAAAGCACTAGAGCAAAACACTTCTCTATTATGCACGATGACGACGGTCCTGAGAATGAGGATTTTTTTTTAATAAGTTAATTTTCTTTATCTATTCAACACTAGCGTATAATGATGAAAAAAAAATTATAAAATAATAGATAACAAAGAGATATACGCATAATTAAAAGGTGTTTTTGTTGTTTAAAGAGATCGCACCCCCTATTGTTTTGTTTTTTTAGATAAGTTGAAAAGACAAATTCTCGGTAATATAGAATAATTATATGGAGTAACATAAAGATCTCTATTGTTCGCACTTTGCGAGCTAAATTATGAATTATATATTAGTACGAGTATGTTGTTAAGTAAAGGTGATAAGTTATATTAAAATACAGATATATATCATCGATTTGCAACCAGATAAAATCGTGTCAAGTTAAAATGAAGCAAAAATTTCGCGGGAAAATTTTGGTAATTATAGTGAATGCTCGTGTTCAAATTCTCCGCCAAATTTCACGAGAACGTGCAAAAATCCCCAAAAATTACATAATTTTCCCGCGATTTTTGCTTCATTTTAACTTGACACCGATTTCTTTATAGAAACAATCCACTCCGGTCAACTTTTGTGAACCAACATATATGGAATGTATACTAGGAATCGAATATCTTAAAATTTGTGGGAGCACCCTTTATATAACAGTTAACAAGTATAGGTTATTATTATAGTCAATATAGTCATCCCTATATACAGGGTGGCCATGAAAAAAGTATCCAAGGAAAATTTTTTAAGTCCGTTCATCTATAAAAATATCTAAGTCCTTTCATCTATAAAAATGTCAGAGTTCGTTCATGAACGGACTCTATAAAATTTTTATATACAGGGATGAACGGACTTAGAAAATTTTCCTTGGATACTTTTTTCATTGCCACCCTGTATATAGGGGTGACTATATTGACTATAATAATAACCTATACTTGTAGAATATCCCAAGGGGCGTCTCTGAAACCCCAGAGTTACCAATTAGTTTCACCAATATCTTCAGCAAAGTGCGAAACCAAAAAAACTAAGGTGTTTCAAGTCAAAACACTCATATAATATTGCGGGACCTATAAAAAAAACTTTAATTATGGAAATGGAGACAGACGTCATGAAGTTTCAATGAAGCTTTTCAAATTATATTAAACTTCATTATTTTTTCATCGTTCCAATAATTACAGGTTGCATTAAGAGAGAAAGTATAGGGTAAACTGTCCTATATTATTGGCACCCCCCACCAGTTATTGGCAACCAATGGGGTTCTTGTTTTTTTTTTTTTTTTTGTTTTGATGAAAGCGCCAATTACTATAGGGGGTACGGCAAAAACTGGGTTAATTTTAACAACTTTTTGTTTATTTTACTATTAACATCTTAAATATTGTAGAAAAACTAATATGAAACCGATTTTCAGAAAGCTTATAATGTCTGCTCTAAAATCTGATTACTTTTTTTTAAAGCTGCAACATAATATATTGCATGGGAAAATGAAACATCCATACCTAAGTCCTTAAAGTGCCAATAATTGGGTGGTTTACCCTATAACACCCTTCATAAAAACAAAATATATCATAATTATAACTTTTGAAAATTATAAGCAACATGTCATAAAATAAATTAAAGTTGTCGACTGTATAATTTTTTTTAAAGGTATGAAACCTAATTTTGGAAAGTGTGTATAATGTAAAATCCCAAATGAATATACTGAATTATGGATATGAAAGGCTAAACTAATATCTATAACGTTAATTAACAAAAAATCCCGTAGAGAATTTTTCGTTACTATATGATATAGTTTTTGATGATTAAATATTAATTAGATTTGATTAATGTATATATTGCATATAGGCTACTGTATAGCCTATGATAATATGGTAAAGAAAGCCTCATATTTGTATATGCAGCAACCTTTATACTATAAGAAATGAAATAATGAGCACGTATATCATGTTACTCTATACTTATGAAATACTCTTATACGTTTAAATTTAATTTTATGTCAATAGAAATAATTAGATGGTTAGACTACCTATATTATTATGTTTACACTGTTAGGATATACTGCGTTTAAAAATAATGATAATAGCATAATAAATATCATAAGATATTTGGATATCAGGACATCCGCATAAAAAGGAATCGTACAATATTTATACCATCAATATGTTTTCTTCTATATCATTCATAGAATCCTCTTGCCATTGAATGGGGGGGGGGACAATACAGTATGGGGGTACGGTATAGTGCGGGGCCGGGGTCTGGGCAAGACACCAGACACCACGATACGATATCTCACCAGTTGGCAATGTTCAAAATTCAGGAAACCCGAATTTAAAATTCACGATGATGACGTCAGAGTGAGCTGTTTTCGGGGGCGTTTTTTCTCGTTTTTGTGTGCCTCTGGAGTGGAAATTTTGAAAAATTGGAAATGCATCATGAAAAGGGGGAACATTGTACACATAATATGTAACTTCATTTTCCATGCTACAGACACTTTAATGTAATTTATCCTTTAGAAGTTTAGATAAAAATTGATGATCACCAAACCGTCTTATCGTATACAAAAGAGATTATCAACCAATAATAACTATATATAACAAAGAAAAAACGTTTTTTGATTATTGAACTAATAAATAGGTTAAGGACGGAATATAACTTATAGAAAAAGAAAAGAAAAAAACCGATTATAACAAAAAAAAAACGTTTATTTAACCAAAATGCGAATTCAGTGTTTTATATGTCGATGGAATATAATCAATATAAGGGAATTAAGAGAAAAAAATGAAACAATAGGGGAAAAAAATCCAATTCAACGGGCAACATCTTTGGGGGAAAAAAAAGAACAAAATATTTTCATTGATCAGCAAAGCGCGCGGGATAGAAAAATATTCCTCGCGCATAATGCATTCTATGCTTCTGCTTGATCTACTCAGCGCAACATTGTGCTTCTTTGTATTAACCTCTCGATGACGCTATAAGAACCAGTAGGGCTATTAATCATCTGAATATTATTAGAACATACAATCACTGTTGCCGCTACTATGAGAGAAAAACAACTTTTTTCTTTATTAATAAATGAGATATAAGATTTTATGAAAGAGAAAAGAAAAAAATACATCTTAAACATCGACTTTTGCGTGGGTGGTTAATATAGATTTACACAAAACTTAACTTGTAATATTACCATGATGCCAATAAAATATGATGTGCAGTTTAAACATTTTAAGTATTTCAACAGCAATATATTGTTATATACTCTTCTTATATGTTTTTTTCCTTCTTTATGAAATTATACACTGATGTATTAAGTTGTTAACTTGTTTTTGTGAGCATGCACTCTTATGTATGAAGTTAACTATAATATTGAGTCTATATAATTACATATATGATATAGGAACTTCGATA
The DNA here is from genome assembly GCA_034698405.1 of Symphylella vulgaris. NCBI lineage: Eukaryota > Metazoa > Arthropoda > Symphyla > Scolopendrellidae > Symphylella > Symphylella vulgaris. The sequence goes on along the minus strand of JAQGBM010000101.1, from coordinate 2,439 downwards.
AAGATTTTTATTTTATTTTGATGGCATAGACAGTGATGTATATAAGTTAAACTTATTATATAGGGTATAGCCTATATAATAGTGTTTTTAATAAATATTTTACTTACCAAAAATACCAAATTTATTATTTTTGTATATCCAAAAATATATTTAACGGATAATATATTAATAATTTTATTAAAATTTATTAACTACCCGGCCCGTACTATACCTATATTAAAATTTTATGTATTATTCAATTCAAATAACTTACCGTAATACTCTAATTTTAATGATCACCTTTTTTTGGAGCATCCTATATAGGCTAATTTTAATTCCTAGTATACCGTAATAAAAGGAAGAATTAATTTTATTCAACTGAAAGCTCGCTCCCACCAGACGTAACCCACATTATTCTACTCATTATTGTCTAGACTATTATAATTCTGCCTATAAAACTCCAGAACGGAAATTGGGAATTAAGTTAGTATAATAAGGTGATGTTGAAGAAGATAGCGTTTTTTAAAATCAAATAAAAAAAGTATGTCTATAAAAATTAAATTTTCATCATTATTGAAAATAGGATAATTAGGAAATCCTCTTTAAGTCAACATTAATTATTTTCCGTTTAAAGATTTAGTCAAATATAAAAAAGTAATTCCTAAAAATAATTATAAGAGCTTAATATGACATTCTAGCTCAATATATTAATTCTAATGGATTTAACTTATTAGGCTTCTTACGTCAATAACTTACGGTGTGGGTGTAACTTATACTGTACAGTATAGGAATTATTAATTAAAAAGGTTAAATCAATTATGGCTATTATAGGGCCTAATATCTTCTTAATAATTGTTAACTTACAAAAAAATCTTATACAGTTAAAAATATTCTTTTCTTATATTATTTAATGAAATCTGAGAATTATATTTTTTAAATAATTATATTATTTTAATATAAATTATTTTTAAAAATAATTATGATTTTTTTAATATAGATTTTTTAAAAATGATTTTATTTTTTATTGTTAAAAATAATGATTTTTTTTTGTATTTTAAAAAATAATGATTATTTTTTTATTTTTTATTTTTTAAATAATGATTATTATTTTTTAAGATTTATTTTATTTTAAGAAATAATATCAGTTTCATAATTATTTTTACATTTTTATTTTATTTTTTTAAAATAATGATTATTTTTTTTATTTTAAAAATAATGATCTTTTTTTTAATACGGAGTAATGATTATTTTAATTTAATTTATTTATATTTAAAAAAATAATGATTATTTTTATTTTTAAACATAATAATTATTTTTATAAGCTCGCAGTTGTATAAGCAAAAAGCATCTAGGAGCTTATATTTTAAACACCTGAAGAGCGAAGACTCATGTCTTTTGAACCAACGATTTTTGAAACATATTTATGCGCCGTATATATAATATAATATCATAGTATAACAACCTCAGCTGCTGATGCCTTTTTCGCGTCATGATATGCGGCTAATGACTCAGAAAATATCAGGCTTCATATTCAACGTATACGATGTGTGAGAACAAGACAGTGCTTGTTGGATCATATGTGTGATATGTCGCCATATCATTTATTCCGAATATTATAAGAAAGGGTATATAATGCCATATCAGCTGATGCGTGTAATAGAGACATATTATAGCTTTTTTCCCATCAATACTGTATATAAGACGATCAGTATGTGTATACATACAGTATTATAATAAGTTCGGTGATGCTGCTTGTGTAATGTGTATGCCTACTGTATTATGCTGTACATGGATGAAGGGTATACGAGTATATACCTCGGGTATGTATTGAGTATTATTATAAGTGATGTCGTATTGGATGCAAAATCGGCATTTTGAAATAAAAAATATTAGTGGTTTAAAGACGTTGGATCGTGGATGAAACGCACGTGGATGAAATACAGTATATAATTAATGAACGTGGATGAAATACAGTATAATTAATGCACGTGAATGAAATACAGTTTAATTAATGCGCGTGGATGAAATACAGTATAATATTAATGCACGTGGATGAAATACAGTGTAATTAATGCACGTGGATGAAATACCGTGTAATTAATGCACGTGGATGAAATACAGTATAATTAATGCACGTGGATGAAATACTGTACGATTATAATGCACGTGGATGAAATGGTGTACGAAGTAATTAGTGTGCGTGGATGAAATGCAGTATAATTAATTAATGCACGTGGATGAAATACAGTATAATTTAATGCACGTGGATGAAATATAGTGTAATTAATGCACGTGTGGATGAAATACAGTGTAATTAATGCACGTGGATGTTTTCTGATAATTAATTAAGAGTACAATATTTTTTTGTCTATATTATTTTAAATTAAAATTAATTTGTGTTAAGTTTTTATTGTTTGTTTATTGTTATTTGTTTTGTTGTCTTTCTTTGCTGCTGCTTAC
>JAQGBM010000100.1:0-18221 GCA_034698405.1 Symphylella vulgaris | reverse complement strand
GTTCGCAAAAATCGGGCAAACGAAAATTCAAGATGGCGGACAAACAAAAAATTATATTTTCCGTCCCTTGGGACGGGTTTCCTGCTAGTTACCATATAAACACAGAAGTTTATTTAAAATCTCTTTGAAGAAAAATAAATTAATGTAAACACTAATAGGAATTTTAAAATGTAATCCAGACCAGAAGCAGTGTGTGCATGTGACAAGGGGATACTCTTAATGTTTACAAAATTCGATTACCCACTCTTGAAAAAAATTGTGTGTGTGTTTGTGTCAAGCACCGATGCAACGTATGTATTCACTATAATAATGTACAGGAGAGCAGGAAGTCAGAATAAGAATGAATACACAGCACTACAGAATATGGTATAAGTTTAGAAATTTCGTCCCGTAAGTCACGAAACCAAGAGAGGTCATCGCAAGGCAGAATGTAAGGAGTACTCATGTACTAGACGATACATACGTTGTTATTTTCTCCCTTTTCCCTATTCCTTGAATGCAATTCAATATTTATTAATTGAAATCACGAAACGGTTATAATAGTCTATACATTGTCTATGGAATTTTATACTGTCTTGTCTTATATTCTTAAACTTCTATACCAAAATTCTATTAAAACTGTTGAACTATATTCTTCGAAGGTGTTTCGTAGATTTATAAATAGAAAATGATGTTGTTGTTAAGAAAATTCCTCGAATAACACTGAATCATTGGAGTCTTCCGTAATAAATGTTGAATTGCCCGCGTGTATCTATTAAAACTGGGTCTCGTTAAAGGATAATGTTTTATTACAGTTGTTATAAGCAGTAATACGAGTATATATCCTCGTAATATCACTATATTATATCTTGAATATTAATTTATTTAATGCAGCATGATTTGTGTGCATTGGTGTAAGATTTAATTGCTTGGAATTTATTAGCCTATATACTTAAAACATAACATGGCTGGTTCTATAACTCAGGAAAATGAATCCCTATAAAGACATTACTATCTTTAGACCTGCAGGTTAAGTCAATAAAATAATATAGCCTATAGAGATTTTGGCATTTTCCTAACGAAAACTTGGGGGTTACATTCAAGTTCTACATTCAACAACATTAGGCATTAAAATTCCTCAAGTCTTCAAATGGACGCTAAATAAATGTCTAAACTTGCAGGCCCAGAGCCAGAAAAAAAAATTCGGTGAGGAAGAAAAAGAAGTGTTTTTTAACGAAAAATACTCATTTTTCCTCAGGGGAGAATTAACCCCCAAAACCACCCTTCTGGGGCCGGCCCTGCCATAAGATATTCAGAATAAGAGGTTCTAATGCTAGAATGTTAAGTAACGATACGTATTAGCGTCAACCATTCCAGCAGCAAGGAGAGAAATTTCAATTTGAATGCTAAAAAATGTCAAATGCTTCAGAAAATAGTGAAAGAGCGAATGTACAATCAGTGAAATACTGTATAGCGTTGGCTTTAAAATAATGTTTGTAATGATCTGTTGAATAATTCTTTCAACTTGTGTTTTAAACGGTATATCGACATCGTAGAATTAACAACAACAATGCGCAGACATCTTGCTCTTGCATGGGTGAATTCTCTGGAACTGCCTGGGGGGCAAGTAAGAATGACAGAAAGCTTGACAGCGTTTAGGCACAGGACAGTTTTGAAGGCGCATTCCTGTCTAGAGTAAAGTTGTTACAGTGTGCTGTGTGATCATCTGTGTACATACAAAGTTGTATTACGTGTATACCGTAGTGTATACTTGAAGTTTTCCAAAGCTGACAGAAAAACCAATTCAACGGAGGGTGAATAAAAGATTCATGATTGTATTTCTCGATACCTCAGGATAACTGAGATGTTATCAAGAATTGGAATGAACTGAAATGGACAAACATTTTTTTTTTATTCTAAGTCAAAAATGTTTTCTTTCTTGTTTAGTTCAAATTTCCATAAGTCTTTATGGATGGTTTGATCAAATGTTACATAACTGAGCCTGAAACTCAGTCTGAGTTTCAGGCATTTTTACGTTATTTTCACTAATTTCGCTACTGTATATTTACATGATTGATGTTATCTAAATTCTAAATTATAGTTTTGGCCAGTGAGCCACCCAATCTTTTTTGATGTTATCAAGAAATATGGACGAATTGAAATGGATTTTTTAAACTATCTAATATACCCGGTAGTCCGAATTTCATAAGTCGTTTCAGTGCAAGTGAATTGATCAAATGCGACATAACTGTGCCATACAGAATCAGACTAATTTTTCGGGCATGGATGGTTACTTCTTGATGGCTATTTTTCACTAATTTTGCTACTGGACTAATATATTTAAATGGATAAACACATTTTGATACTATCTAGTTTAGTCAGAATTTCATCAGTCGTTTAAGTACCAGTGAACTGATCAAATGTGACATAACAGACCGTTTTTATTGAATTAGACAGGGTTTATTCAGGGCATGCATGATTATACTTAGTGGCTGTTTCGTATTTTCACTACAGGCGACATATACAGTATGTACTGAAATAATAGGCTAATGGTTTAGTTGAACGACCCATATTCCCTAGCCAAATAATTATGTACTTTCTCGCCCATTTAATAGCTGAAAGATTCCATCAATTACGTATTCGTTACGCTAGACTCCTAGAGTATACAGCTTTGCATAAATGCTAATAGACAACACACATACAGGCCGTATTATACCTAGTACTATACTTAGAGCTTTCAGGAGACTGACGTATATTTAATCCAAATCAAATTGATAACGATGCATGATCCAAGAGCCGTGTAACGAACGGTAGCGGGGGCCTTTCTGAGTAGAGCTGACACGATACTATGTAGTTAAGTGCTTTCACTGGAGGAGACAGGAGCAGCGGTAAACAGGGCGGTTACAGTATAGAGGAGCTCTGATATCATGCACTTGCAGCGGTAATTAAAAGAGCTTTTTTAGACGGTAACTCGTCACCTGCGCATACACGTACATTCGCTCATCTGGCAGTTAGATTACATAGTGACTTACTGGGATACATTATATAAGCCTACAGAAAAAGTTGCTTGTCATGCAGCAGACTGAAAACGTTTCAAGTTTCTGAAAGAATTATTACTTTGAGAGCCGAGGTGACCTAAGTGGATCCCGCCAGGTTAGAGCCCACCAGCTAAGAAAAGGGATATACGGTATTACCGTCTACTGCACGGTATATTGCTTTAATTTGCATACGTGGTTACTGATTATGTTACCGCAGTTTAGCCCGCAATTACTATCATGAGAAAGTTTTAAATGAAACCGATAATCATTTCGCGGCTTCCTATAAGCGTTTTGAAAGCTTTCGTTAGTGTTTTTAATAATAATGTTCTCTGGGAGCTAGATGAATACAGTATTTCACGTACCGGTATAAACAAAATAGACTATACTATTTTTTCTACTCACTGTAGTTGGATATCTCTGTCCAGCCTTCGAAATAGATAATTACAGTCGTAATATGTTGTTTCTGTGCTGCTGGCTGCGTGAAACGTCAAGTATACGGAATACTAATTTTGTTTTTTGTATCAGTTTTGTCTACAATTATTGCCACGCTGTGTATACATTTCCGCTGTACCGTACTAAATATTATTATTTTTTTCCATTTCCAGAAAGAGCAACAAAAAAAAAACTAAATTATTACCATTAAGTTGGTCAATTAATTTTTTTTTCTAACAATATATAGGTGCCGTATTTGCTTTAATATTGCGCGGTATAACTTAATCTAATTCCTTCCAAAAAGGTAATTGTATTTTGATTGGTGGGCAAAAAATTTTTGATATAGGGGACTTATAACTATTATATGGAAAAAATAGTAATTACAGTTTATCCTCATTGGAACCCACCTATAGACGTCAGAAGCATGTATGGGCTCTATCTTGCACGCTATTGCCTCGTTAACAAAAATGTATTTGTACACGAAACATATTAGGGTGTTTTAGATAGAATTATAATGCTCCATACTCTGCATTTGTATACATTTGCAAGCAGGAAAAAATATAATAAAAACATTATATTTATGCGCAAATATTACATAAGTTATTATACAGAGGTTTTAACTTTTGGTAATAAATAATCACACCTATCACAAAGAGCACTACTCCCACGCCTCTTGTTTTATCTTTAAAAGTTTTGAATTTTTAAAATATTTTTTTGTCTCAAAAGGATGGGAGATAGTTTAACTTATGTAATATACTGTGCTGGGAACAGGTTTGGTCTTTGAATTTCATTTAGATTCCAGGGAGATTTTTCCTCTTATTTTCTTGAAGAAGGATTTACCTAAAAAACAGCAATATTCTAACTTACGTAAACAGGGGTGTATCCAGGTATGGGCTTGTGGGGCTGAAGCCCCTCGAAAGTATAGGCTAATTTAGTAAAATTAATGCTTAAAATACCTAGTATTATGTAAAAATGCTCGAAATTTGACTAGAATTTTTAAAAAAATGTTCTGCGTGGCTGCCCCCCCCCCCCTTCAAGACCCCATAATACTTTGAAAATTGTAAGGTCAATTCTAACCAGCAGTCAACCCCCTCCTGTTTTAAATCCTGGGTACGTCCCTGTACAGTACGTAAATATATAGTATACCGTACTAACTTGGTTTCCGTTTATACCATTTTCTTTGGCTAAGTGTAACTATTTTTTTATGCATAATACTATTTTTAATGTATAAATTTAGTAAGATTTTAATAATTAATAAAAGGCTATATAACTTGTGTCCAAATTGATTAAAAATACGAATATGGTAATGGTAAAAAAACAAGAAAACAACTGCATGGTATACCAGAAAATGGAAAAGTATTCCATTCTGTACATTTTACGTTAAAATATACAGAGTGGAAAATATACAGAATGGAATACTTTTCCGTTTACGAATGACAGAGTCTATATGTTCACAGTGACAGACAGAATAGTTCAGTTGTTTTTCGTTACATAACTGGGTTTGCTCTGACAACTATATTTACGATTCGAAAATGTCAGTGTGTATGCCGTACATTTCTTAGAAATAACTTCGTTCATGTATTTAGTATTTTAAAAACTGTATACGGACTCCCATAATTTCGGCATTCAACATTAATTTTATAGATGTCCCATTGTCCCCTTCTCGAATCAGTTATAGTTCTCAGCAGTGGAACTGGAACTGGAATCAGGGACTGCAAGGGTGACTAGAGAAGGAGCATTCTATACCGAATTCCGAATGCTAAAATTCAAATTATAGCCTACGAGTAAAGATATACTCCCGAAAAATCAACATAATTATACGGCTCGTTAAAATCGGTACTATAAGAAGGTATGGAAAGTATATTCGTTTTCTTTCGTTTTTTCTTGCGGAAGGAAAGAGACGGAAAGAGTTTTGGTGGCTTTTTTCTCCTCTCTACGCTCTCATAAGCCTCATCTTATATTGGAGCTGCAGAAGGAAACAAGAATATTATTTGATTCTCGGTAATATGCATGTCTCGGAGATTAGTGATGTCTCTCTACCGACTTGGCTCACGAGCAGACACACACAGTTTGAAGGATTTCCGCTGTTATTATTAGTAGTAAAACTATATGCAACCGGTCGATATTTCGGTTTTATGTTATTATATAGCGAAAAGAGTAGGGAGAAAAAAAATATTCTCCCTTTTTGCCTTTACATTATCGAAGGGGCGTCGCCGTGTCACTTTTGTAACAATGTGAATTACTCAGTTTGCCAGAGCAGCAGAGTGTATGAACGGAGAGTAATAGATCATCAGAAATTTCCCCACCAGAGAGATTATTACTACCTGGTTTGTCCAAGTCAAATAGAGAGATGCGCTTTTTTTCGTAATATACATGGGGGCTATGGTAGCTATAGCTCCCAGCAAGAGAAGACATAAAAATAAAATAACCAGGTAAATATAAAATTAGGCATAAAATATTATGATGGAATGTGGATTCGAAATGCAATTTATGATGAACTGTGCTGTGCTTTCGTTTATTTAACTTTTCGGCATATTTATTCTGTAGAGGGTGGGATTAGCCCAGGGGGATTATCCTTCATCATTTAGAATTTTAGATCTATTAAGGGGCCCCCTTCCGTACATGCAAGTGGGAAGTGCGGGGTGCATAGTTAATATTATTCTACCCCTGAGAATTTTCCCCAGTTTCAGCCTCCATAGAAGCTGGACTACAAGAGCACGCAACCGCTCCCAACTTCCTGACTCAAATTCTCTTAAAGAATCAGAGGCGCTTATAAAATAATGTTTCAAAATTTACACAAACTTACAATTTTTTGAGTTTCATTTTCTGGGCACATTTCTCCAATTAGATAGGTGATCCTTTAATGTAATTTAGCAGAATGCCTTAACCAAAATAATTATTGAAAAAACCTACTAGCAGGGAGTCGGTCAACTCATTAAATGGAAGGAATCTAAATCTAATTCAATGGTCATGCAGCTACTTACCATTTTAATAATATTGAAAATGTAATGTTAAAAAAGTCAATATGAATATTTCAAAATTATTTTTAACGTGTATACGAATATAAATTGCATATTTTAGTACAAATATTGCTAATTCCTCGTATGAAAGAGTTATTGCAAAATTATCCACAACTATGCGAGTATAAGTATCAAATAACAATATTTTCACCAGCAAAGAACCTATAAATTTACTTTGACAGCTGACGTGCTATAATAACCAAACCTATCTGTCTCTATTTATCATACCAGGAAAAGTCAATTATTACTTGAAGAAATCAGTAAGGTAATGAATCTAATAAAACAGAAGTCTATAATAATTGTGGCTATAAAACCACACGCTATCTATAACTTGTCGTATCTTTAATGTATAGTTTATACACGTAAACATTTTGATTGGAAAAAGCAAAATGCTTGGCTGGCCTTGAATAGGCAAGATACTTTTATAGCAGTATCATTCATTTTCTCTTATTATACGAAGTGCAGCATAATATACAAAAGGAGTATGAAATTATATACGCGTATTCCCTATAACATTATTATTAGTTTTTCAGACTTCCATAGAAAATATACAACTAAACTAATACCTATTTGAAGCAACAGTGGATGTATGTTTAGGATAATTTTTTTTTCTTATACTGTATATAATTATTATGCAAACACAGGGGAAATTGATGGCTATTTTTAGCATTATACCGGGGTAGACATTTCTCATTCAAAATAAATTCCATTATTGTGATAATTCAGCTCCCGTAATTTCTATTTAATGAATATCGTATTATGGAGTCGCAGTGTTAATCAAGTGTTACAGCTGGCTACGATTTTTTTTTTCAAACTGTTACTGTTAAGGTGGCAGGCGCCATAGGGGAAAGTGGGGAAAGTTTGTGCAAAGCGGAGATACATACCGTAGTTGAACGCTGCAAAGCAAAATCAACTTTTGGATGATGACGGTTGGATGATGAAACTGTTACATTTCAAGTTTAAACTTACTGTTTTGCAAGATGTATTGAACAATTTACTTGACTTAATACATTAGGTATTAGGTTAAGCTTAATGTATCCCAAAAACAGGGAATGGGCCCGATTCAGAAAACATGCTTAGCGAAAACAGAGTAAAAATACGCCACCAATGCTCTTTTCCTGGCCGGATGTGTGTGTATGAAAATAAAAGCTAGCATTAGTGGCGTATTTTTTCTCTATTTGTGCTAAGCGCGTTGGTGAATCTCCCCCAATGTATCTTAAAATGTTGCAAGTTTTTAATAGCCTGGGCCAGTGGACCTGATTGATCAATTCTTTTTTAAAACGATTGTGATTACTATGATTATTATTACTAGCTATAATCAGCTTATTAAGTTAAGCCTAGATCCTAAAGTAGTTGTTAATTTATTTTTTCTTTCAGATTATAGCCAAATTAAAACTTAAATTAATTAAAAATAAAACGCAAAAAGCCTTTTGGAAAGCATATTTAAGTTACTCGTATTTATAAGTATTTTGGTAGTTTACTCATACTTTGTTGTTTTTTCCTCGTAAAGTATGAAAAAAAACTTCAATTTAATTACTCATCGGTATACGAGTATGTTACTACGCCTTTAGATTCTGATGGTATAAACTGCTGTAATAATAATAATAATAATAAACAAGTAGTAATGAGTAAAAGAAGAAGAAGAAAAAAAAAAGGAAATGCCTTGACTTCCAAGAATGCTGATGCATTTTGGAGATGACCTTCAGTTTTACATTATGAGAGAAAAAAATCACACGGAGACGATATCAACATCTCATCATGACAGGTATAGGTACAAAAAAAAAGAGAATTTTTATGCCGTGTCGAGGTTTCCTTAGGTAAAAGAAATTATCATTTTTTAGTTGTCACTTTTAATGTTTCTTTCGTATACTATCTACCGTGAATATGTTAAGAGTTGAATATTTATTTAGGGATCTTAGTGTCTTTCCTTCTTTCGTACATATTCTCCATTATTACTTATGATAACCTATACGAGTTATACTGTACTATAAATTATCACTTTTTGCTGCAATTTTAAATGGGTATCCTGGTAGGTTCGGAAAAAGTAGCTCTATAGACGCTACGATAAAAAAAAATTTCATCGATTACACGCTGTTGTTCTTTTGATAACGCCATCATATTTTTCTCTCGAAGTCTCGCAGAATCGCCAGGTGTGTGTAATCGATGAAATTTTTTTCTCGTAGCGTCCATAGAGCAGCTCTTTCCGAACCTCTACCATCCTGGTATAGGCTAATTTATAAACTTGTGTATTTTTATCCAAATTAATGGAATAATAGGCTGCACATACTTCGTATAATGTACTTTTTTATGCTTTTGCAGGAGTTCATGTACAGAAGAATGTTAATAACTGGCAGAGAAGTGTTAGATTTAAGTGGAAGAGTTAGAATTATTAAATTTTATCAATTATTAATTAAAGACTGTGGACTAAGGCTAATAATTTATTTAATTGAAACAGTATCTGTATAAAACCTTAATTTTGCACATTTTCAACAAAAATAATACCGGAATTATTAATAATATAGACTTTCGAGAATATTTTCGAAAAGAAAAATAATAACATTAATATTTTACGAATAATAATTCCCTCAATATTCTATTTACGTTTAATTATTAAAGCTCTTTTTAATTCTGCAAAATGACTTTCGTATATTATTTATAGATTTCCAATCAAAGTATAATAAACGTGAAAGGTGACATTTTAACTATAGAAGTAATACATAACAGACCACGAGTCGACTTACCGGTACTTTATTAGTGCAGGGTCACTGATGGTAGGCCTACATATTACAACTATACGAGTTTCTGTGAATACATACCCATAGTCATATACCTACAGGGACGACAACAATCTAAGTTATGTGACATTACCTGTTTTCTGTTATTATTGTGGTAAAACCCATGCCCTTGCTCTGGTCTGGTCTTGTACACAATAAACAATAAAAAGTAATGTTAGCATAATACAGGTTATACATAACATAGAAAATAATTTTGCATCTAAATTACATCTAATCCTCTCCAAATACCAAAATTTATCGTGTCACTTTACAAGAGTTTATACAAAAACATGTTTTTTTCTATCTCCTTTATTTAGTTAAAAAGAAACCTCTTAAATATAGAGACTTCTTTTTTTATATACACACAGCCTTTTATACGTATATAGTGCAGCCTCAAACTTTTTTATATAAAACTTACTCTTATATACATTCATAAATCGTCTTTTATCTAAACAACCCCAGAAGACTCTATTGATATAGTAATTAAATAAGCTTTTTTTCTACATTCTTATACGTTTTTAGGAAATCGTGCAATCTGTAAAATATAGTGGTAAAAATATATCATGACAAAAGAAGGAAATAACATCAGTTTATCTTGGTATAAATAACGCAATCGATACACAGCGCAGCAGCCCCAGGATTTTATCTCGTAGAAACCCTAGTGTAGAATATGTTCTTACCATATAGACATTGTGTATAATATGATACGACGACGTACCTTATAATTTTTAAAATAACTCCGTACAAGAGGAAATCATTTCCTTGCGGTTGCGAGAAAGAAGACTTATTACTTTCACGTCGAGAGAAAGTAACTTAAACTTGGTGACTTATAAAAAGGTTAAGCTGATAAGCAAAATAAGATACTAAATAAATCGATGCAAGTTTTTTTTTTAATGGTGATACAATTTACAAAATAATTTATGAAGTAAAACCATAATAGCCTATTATTATTATGCTCTTAAAAAATGTGTTCGACTTAATGGCATTATGCTATACAGAGTTATGCATACAGAGTATGGAATATAATACAATATGCATTTAAATATTGTTATTTATTCATTCAATATCGCCAATTTTCTGCAAGAAAAATGTATGGGGAGCACGGTACACTGTAAATCTGTGGAGCATGTTGGGAGCATGTAAAAGCACGTTTAGAGAACTTCTTCTGTAACCGTTGGAAATCACTTCAAATGCTTTCAAAATGCTCCACACATGCTCTCAACATTCGCCATACATGCTCTCACCAATGTGCTCTCAATCGTACAAGTGCTCTTCCACATATTGTGCTCTGTTGTTACAATTTCAGAGCACTTTAAGAGCTCTAAACATGCTCCATCCGTACAATCATGCTCTCACCGAATATAGTGCAGAAAAGACCTTTATAGGGGTCTTTTCTAATTAACCCTGCGATGGGCTCGGCAGAAAAATAAGCATTACAATAACACAGTGAAAGCTACTTGCAAAAATGTGTTAACAGACTATACGTATGCGACTCCAGGGGATCAGAAAGAATTCTAGTTCTATAGATCGTTCCTCAAAACCTAAAATATACCGTAGAAAATTGAAAGAAAACACGAGACAATTCTCCATCGCGCAGTTCTTCTCGCTGTTAATATTTTTACTTTTTTATAGGTTTCAAATTTACATTGTTAACGATTTAGTTTAACGAAAACAAAGAAGAGTGTTTTATTCAAATACTTAATATGAAAGGTTAAGTTATAACGAGAAACCTGATTCCTTTTGGATTATTTTAAAAGAAGGAATACAACATTATTTTGAAAATGAAAATGCAGGGAATTTAACACTCGTGATGGTTTTATTTTACTTTGTTTGGAATTCTCTTCACGACACAGTCTTTTTTATTTTATTTTAGTAATTTTTCTCTTCCAAAATGCACGTTATAAAGAAAATGTCTAATTAAAGGGTTGGAAATATAATTAGTTAGGACATTATATTTTTTTGTCTAAAGTTATATAATAATGTATATGAAAAAAGAATATTTTTATTCAAGTACTAAGAATTTGGAGAAAGGGGAAGATATAAAAAATTGCCGGAAACACGTTATATTACAAAAAGATTGAATAAGTAATGACGCTTTTAATGCAGTGTTATTTTTTATACTGATATAACTGGTTGCGGTTGTTTCGTAGAAGTGAATAATGGCGGTACAATTTTTCATTTCTTATGCTCTCGCGAGCGGATAAAGAAGATTTTTATTGGAGCAGCATCTTTATCTTTTTTATCTAAGCTTTAAAAAAAAAGGAAAATGGATTCATAAAGCTAATGACTTGACCCAGAATAATCATGGAAACGAAGTTCCAATGTAACAAGGATCATCAAAAATATCAAATAAATACATACAATATTTAAAAAATAGGGTTTCCTATCAAGATTAGTGGGGTGATCCACTTTCCCTTCTATACGAATATTTATAACGAAAATAAAAGAAAATAATAATGCAATGTAATGATTGTTCCCTTTTCTAAGCTAAAAGGAAATAAGTCTATGCATTAAGTCGATGAAAGCAACCTATAAGGCTGGCGTTATGCAAAATATTTTTAATACATTTTAGCTAGAAATCAGCTTTTTTGAGTGGTAAAATCGCGTTTTAGAGCTGAGATTGGTTAATAATGCTTGTGACCATGCACGTAAAATAGTCCTTTTTGAGATCCAAGCGCATTCAATAGTCTTTCCATATAAAGCCAACCAAAAGAAGAATTTCATCCCCCAGTTTCAATATTTATAGAAAAAAGTCGAAAAATACATTCACGTTCGTTTCACGTGAAACCAGACGAGACCTATTTTCTCGACTTTTAGCTAAAAATCTCGAAACTGAGGATAAAAATATTCTTCTCGTGTATGGACGGCTTTATAAGTTGACATCGAATTTAGTATTGATTTAAGTTATTTTCCGATTATAAAAGACAGAAGTCAAAGTGGATTGGGTCCATTGTTTATGAAATTTAATTCAGACTGTACATGAAACTATAACTATATTTAATTACTGATTACTGATTATGAAGATTTTCATTCACTGGAGCATTTTATCGGCTTTTCTTAATACAGTATTTTTCACCTTGAGGTGTCTCTAAAATCTAAGCACGGTTTTCTAATCCTCGACTACTTATTATTTTAACCGTTATCAATCTGTGTTCTTCGACTATAAGACTGTAACATATAGTCGATTGCGTTTTAACCACAAAAACATCTAATCGGCATAAGTTTCTAATAAAGAAAGAGTTGAGACTAAAGAAGAGAGAGTTGGGAAAAAACAAAATACAAACCTATACAGTTTGCAGTTTATTATTACACGTTCCAATAATATGGGCGGGCAAAGCAATACGCTGTTTTCTTTACAATGTATTACGAAATTCCCAATATACTCGTATAGTGTATTTCACTGGCAAATTACTGTCAGCAGCAGTTTTCGAATATTAAACTATATAACGACTGTGTACGAGCATTCTAGAAAGGCATGGGAATGAAAATAAACAACTGAATAGTCCTACCTAGGGACGACCGACGTGCTTAATAATACTGAATATGAGCTTAAAAGCATCATTTGTTATGTACTAGGACCAGCCTGCATTACTAAATTCCCATTTTGCTTAAAACAAACAATAAAAAGTAATTCAGTTTTATAGCTTAAATGTTGGAAAACATTCTATCACCGTAATATTTAAACATGATTAATTTTAGGTGACAATAATTACAGTATTTTGTGACAGCAAAATTGAACATTAAAAACTCGAGCTTGGCCAATGGGGACGTCAGGTTTTGTACGGACTTTCGCGCCCTCAACCGAGTAACAAAGAAGGACGTATATCCCCTCCCTCGGATTGATGACGCCCTGGACCACTCCGGGGGGAATAAATATTTTACTTTCTTGGATATGGCGCCCGGATACTGGCGGTGCAGCTGGCGGAGGAGTTTTTAATGTTCAATTTTACTGTCAAAAAATACTGGCCATGGGTACTGAGCAGGGGTAGTTCAAAATTTCCGGGGTTGGGGGGATGAAAGCTAACAAATATTAGCACCAAAGGGAAACAGGGAAGATCATTTCTACTCCGAAAAAGGTTATCGGGGGGTTTGGGGGAAAGCTTATTTAGGATTCAATAATTCACAGAATTAACACCATTCGTACAATTTTTTTCAAGACCAAAAATACGAAGTATGTATAAAAATCCATGCAGGCCCCCTATTTTCGTGCATCCATCTTAAATAACGTTGTGTGACGAAAGCATGACCGTATGTCGACTGACTAATCTTAATTGGTCAACAGTGTCGTCACAAAATAATACCGTAATGGACAATGGTGTTTTCATTCAGGAAAATAGGGGACCTCTTTGATACCTTGGACGAGTTATTCGTCACGAAAACACCGAGCTTTTCGATAGGAAATACGCAGGAAACTCAGATATTTTGGTGACGAATAACTCGCATTTCATGGAGCAAGGTAATGATTTAAAAATAAAAAATTAAATTAATTAAAATTTAAAATAGGTCTAGGGTATAATTATTAATCTGGACCTTCCCTGTTAGTCCCTGGATGTCATAAATTAATCAGACTATTCTTTATCGGTGTCAGTAGATCGATTTCTTTTATAACCGATTCGAGTGAGCAAAAAGATATTGGTTTAATAAATCTTCTTATTATAATATATACGTATCAGGCATAATATACATTAAGTGAATTGTTGTTATTTCCGCTTTCCCTGAAACAAACAGCAGCACGGCAACAGTCTCTCATACATGAGCTTATTAGCGTGGTAGATATTAAATAGAAATACTTAAGTGTATATTCTCGTTTGTGATATAAAGTAAATACATTTTATATTACATACATACGGCATAATATAATAATTCTCCCTATAAATCTGAAACTCTGTATTTCCTTATAGTCTCTTTCATCTTGCGCGCGGTAGCCTTTTAAGTTTTCTCACGAAATGGCTATATATGAGAGACAAAAGGCGAATTATAGGAGCAAAAGAGACAATAAGAGAAAATAGGCAGAACGCAGCAACCTAATGATAATAATACGGTTTTACGAGAGCTCTTTACGTTTTCATATTATACGTCGAGTCACACAAAAGTCGGAATATTCACATATAACTTACACGCTGCGAGAGTCGAGAGAGTGAGCAACCCTCTCCTGATGTATATATGATTAATAACTCCTGAATTACGTACACTTTTCCTTTTATATTATTATATTATTCACTTGAATCAAATTTAAATTAATTATATTTCTGCGATAAAGTTTTCAGATAGGCATATTACACTTATAATTTTTTAGAATAATAATCATATAGCTCCAAGACGTTTACGGTACCTTACGAGTATGTGTGGGAACTGGGAAGAAAACTATATAGGCCTGTAGTTTTTTTTTATATTGTATATAATTAACTTACCATATAACTTATTAGCTTATAGTACTGTGTCTAACTTATAAGTAATGTACGAATAACTCACTTAAACTAATGCAACTCACATTAAGGCAACAACAATATACGGTATGCTAAATAACTGACGGTAATTCCCATTTCCACAAAAGATGAAATCAAATAAATTTTCCCACTGGTTGCTGATTAATTTATTCTGAAATAACATAACTTATTAACCAAAACTCAGGAAAACATTAATGCTGATGAAATTTAAAGAAAAGACACATTTCATTTTCTATAATTAGGTTCGTAAAATATTGTTAAACGTAAAACCCTTAGATCATCCAAGTAGCATGCTATCAGGCAGTTACTTGGTTTAGAGTACTTGAGCTACCTGGAGGATTGAGGAGGTGATTGGCCAACCTCGTGCCCATAACTATTTACATGAACACTGAACAGGCCTTCTTGCTTCTTCCTGGTGGATCGAGTAAGCAGACCTGTTCAAGTGAGTTGGGACTTAATTTCGTAGCCTATAATATATAGTTATGGGTATAAGTTTGGCCAATATCTTCTTCTCGATTCTCCGTAGCTGCAAGTGGCGGTAGTTGAGATATCTCCATGCAGCTACTTGGAGGATCGTACCCCTGAAATCGTAAATTACTAGAACAGACGTCTAGAGCAGAAAGACCAGCAAGATACGAAAGGAGACCTAATTTTGATGTTTACATCACTACAAATTAATATAGCCTATACATAGTCTACAATCTACATAATCTTTTGAAATATACATTAATAATCAAGTAAACACCGTAATAACTGTAATAGCCCAGATTCACCATTAACATGAATAAACACAAGTTTTAACTTTTCCCATATCCTTGACTTATATATTTTAAACATGCACTATAAACTACATACCCTTTCTATATTTCTGTTAAATCCCCATAAATCCATTTACAATGTTTTACGTTTCCCACTTATTTCTATCTCGTTCTCATTCAAGAAAGAGAGAAAAAAAAAGGGATCATGTGTTTAAATTTACAACTTTTCGTCTGTCGTCTGAGTAACTAGAGGCATAAAACTGTTCACGTATCCTCTTTTAAGGTTTTTCAATGTATATAAAAATATACCGGTATATATATATACATAATATGTAAAACATGGAAAATGCTTAAAAAAAAGAGAGCTAACTTAGATCTTCCCCATGCTTGCTCAGTTTATGGTCTCAACATCTGTTGGTTTCGGCATTAAATAACGTAAACAAGAGGCTTTTTAATATGATAATGATTATGCGTTTTTCCATTTCCATTATCTGTCTTATATAACCGAAGGAAAAAACCCCGTTTCTTGAATCCAAGACTGATGCTTCATCTATGGTGTATGTTGTATCACGAGCATTTTCATTTTATAACTTATACTAGAATCTTTGCTGTTGAAATGCCGGTTAATAAAAGTGGCTTTTCTGATATCACGTAGTAATGCTATTGCTTTTTTAGAAACCTTTGAATAGTTATTGCTTGTATTCAACACTGCTATGTGGCAGATACGTACGCGTAATATTATGATGCTGGTATATAAGGGGTTTATTTCTTTATTGTTGTTGAAAATGTAGCCTAACTACATATACCAGTATCAAAGAACGACGAAATTATTTTTTGATGCAGATAAAAATTGAAAATTCGGTAAAAGTGCTGTCGGTGCTTTATGAATAGGCTTTTGAATTTATATAACTTACCGTACAGTATTAATTGAATTTTGGTTTAAAAAGTAACACTTCTTACCTTCACTGAAAGTTTTCTATCAAACACTGTTTTGATTTGTCTGTCTGCTCACAGACTGATGCTCACAAACTTCTAAAAGAAACATAATTTTGTGGTTGAATTTTCGAAGACTACATCCCATGTAAAAACTCCATAGTAAAAAATAGGTAAGCAACGTTTTGTTGTTTTCTGCTATAAATTTTATCGCAAATTGTATTAAATCGTAAATTTCTAAAGATAATAGTAATGTCATTGTTAAAGTTGATATAACAAAATAAACACTTAAGATTTTAAGCAGATAAGTTATATGGGGTTTATACAATATACATGGGATGTAACTTAGTCTTCGAAAATTCAACCATTTGTCCTAATTAAGCCTTATATACGAAGCCGATTCGATTGTGTACTGACTACAGAAAGCTGGTAGTTCAGACAAAAGCGAAATTCTTTTCCGGTTTGATCTTGCCCGTGGTCACCATCAAGTTCCTGTCGTAGCCACGCTAGCTTATCATTTATCACATAAACATAATTATTAATAAAATTATATCTAACGTATCTGTTTAGAAATAGCTTAATAGTATTTTTACGATTAAAAACAAAAACTAAACAAAACTGAATGCAGTTATGATGCATACAGCAGC
Organism: Symphylella vulgaris; assembly: GCA_034698405.1. Classification (NCBI taxonomy): domain Eukaryota; kingdom Metazoa; phylum Arthropoda; class Symphyla; family Scolopendrellidae; genus Symphylella; species Symphylella vulgaris. The sequence continues at coordinate 1,193 of JAQGBM010000100.1, read as the reverse complement.
AGAGTGCGTCGTATGCTCCGAAAATAACTTAAATAAATCTTTTTTTTACATCAGAACAATGATCAGAATGGCCTAATAAATAATTATTAATTATGAATTAATTCTAAAATTAATCTCAAACCTGTATTTTACTTATAGGCGCCTTTACACCTCTCCCGAAATTGTATAAAAAATCTCAAGAGCTATTCCAGTTTCAACAATTCGTTTAAGAATGTCTCTTTACGCCCACTAATTATGCAATATAGTATAACTTAAGTTATTACATTAATACTTAATAGGCTTCCTAATTTTATACAAAGTAATCTAAATTAACGAGCGCAGTTGGTCTAAGAGTAAGAGCTATTTTAATATAAAACAAAGCACCTGCGTCGTAGGAATTTTAAGCAAATCACTCCCAACGTCAAATAATTTACGTCAAGAATATTATATAATAATTTAATACAGGGTAACAACGGTGGCGCTAAAAATATGATTAACATTATTTTAATACGAATTTTGTGACAGTTTTATGTTTTTAATTCAAATAATGAGAGATTGAAATCATCGTTGTTGGAATATTTAATTTAGCGATATTCCAAAAAAGAAAAATTATATTATTTTTTTCTTTCTTTCTAGTGATATGATGTCTATTCGTGTCCAAAAATATTCTCCTCACGTTGATATGTCGTTTATCATTTTTCCTTCTCTTTTCCCTCTCCCTTGGAGAAAAAGGGACGAAATGTGTGATATTATTACGATAAACGGAAGCAGCACTATATAGGATTTTATAATTACATCATGTCGTAGAATAAATTATGAAGCAGACTGTATAATTAATAGACTAGCTTTTTGATGTGCTATATTAAACTTGTACAGCAACTAAGACAGATAGAATAATATGCAAAAATAATGATTATTGGTTCTTCCATAATTAGTATATGCACGAAACGTTTATAAAAATCATCTGGGGGCCAGTCCCAGTGGTTCAGTGGTTAATCCTCTGCATCCGGAAAGTCCGTAGTTCAAATCCCGGCTATAGGGCTGGTAAAAATTTCCTGTAAGTGAAATTCTTTCCAGCTCGTAACATATAGTCACCCCGACGACACCCTAAATAGGGGACTTTAAAAAAAATAAAAGATGAGTTTAGGTGGTTAAAACATTTATTTTGGGAATGTAGAAACATGTTACGGTGATAAAACAGTCAAAAGTGTCCT